>JAVYIG010002790.1:0-227586 GCA_035222895.1 Strongylocentrotus droebachiensis
GACCTCTCCTTTGTCAATAGACCCTTTTCCCTTCTAGTTTATCACACGATTCCCAACCCCTTTGCCGAGGCGATATTTCCCTATATAGCCCATTTGTCTTGTATAGATTTGGGTAAATCATCCTTTTTACTATCGGTTTCATGTATCTTATAGAAGAATGATATTTGTGGAAAGATATAGAGATTAAAGATTTACCAATCTATATCATGCACCTAATTATGTATCATCGATAATTTAATTTCTAAATATCAACTTCTTCATATTTTGTTATAGTCATAAATAGATGGCCTACAATTACATGTAGCATAATTTGAAAATTGTTTGAAAGATCTGATGTGGCAAAAAGACGATTGGCAAAAAAATTATCAAGAATTTAGTTTAACATACAAACTTAAATGAGAGTTGACTTATTAATGTTATCCTATTCCAGGATATAACAATTTTCCGTGGCCGAAAGATCTGTGAACTGAATTGATAATTTGGTTGCATATATGTGGCAATAAAATACAAAACCCAAGAAAAGAATATAAAAATCAGAAATGTATTCAAAATCAATGTGAGCCCGACGGCTAGTTTGGTGCTCATGAGAGTTTAGAACTTTGTTTCCATTTCCCTTTTCCAGGAGATCATTTCTGCCAAGAGAGCCATTCCTCGCTATATCTCTGAGCTGTATTTCCAGAAGTTTTTCTAGAAATAGACTCGTTACGTCGTAGTCACGTCTTAGTAAACATCAGTCATCCTGTTTCCCAGCATTGACGACCGACATGAGAGGAAGAATGCTCTTCAAAATTAATTTGTTTATGAAATAATTCTGAATTATATAATTTGTCAACAATGAAAAATGACTTTGTGCTACTCAGCTTTGCATCAGTAAAAGTAATTGTATCGTTTAATGTCTTCTCTTTTAACATCTTTTGTGTTACTTATTTATCCACAGAATTGTGATCTCTTTTGCAGACAGTAATATATATTAACAAAGAAATGTTGCAGGCATATTAATAGTGGTAGATATGCAAAAAAATAATTAGTGCAATGACATTTTAACTTTACAGTATGGCGTAAGTAGCTAGTATGATATATATACATTAAGTGGTTTATTAAAGATTATTTTGTGCTATTTTCCATCAGTAATAGTAATTGCATAGTTAAGGCTTAATGTCTTTCCTTTTAACATCTGTCGGTGTGATACTTTTTTTTATATACACAGAACTGTGATCTCTTGTGTTGACAGGTATGATATAGGCATACACAAAGAAATTATGCAGGCCTAAATGTATAATTAATAGTGGTAGATTTGCACAGAATATCTAGCAAAAGGACATTATAGTGTGGCGTAAGTCGCAAGTATGATACAATACAGTTGTTAAAGTTATGTGATTGTTAAATTTGTAACAAATAAGCCCTACATATTTCTATGATGTAAAAGCTTGCCTTCTTACTCTGGATCCTAACACATTTTTGGTTTGATCTTACTGTCTATAATGTTTGTAAATCTAGAGAGATTCAGGTTTTCTTTGTACCCAATGTTATACCCCTATATATTCAACAGTTCTACGGTGAGGCGATAGTGTTTTTTTTGGGGGGGGCTGTGCTCTGAATTAAAATATAAATTCAATTTATTCACCATTATAGGAGGGCGTTTAAATGAGTTCATGAGATGAATTTCCTCTTCTTGTATTATTTTTCTGACACACATTGGTTTTGTAACTTCCTTAAAACATCTCTTGTATTTTCCTCTGATTTTGTGATCACGTAATGTATATTTGTCAATGTCACATTTCTTTACACTTCGTTGTTATGTATAATTCTGCTATGACATGATCTTTGTTATTGTTCATTCAATGAAAAAGAAGTTCTGTTGTATGACAAATGAATCAATAAATTCAGTTCAATTCAATACAATTCTGTAAAATATTTAACAGTTTGACATGTTGGTGAAAGTATATAGTAGAAAATAAAAATTCTTGAAAGTTTAATGACATTTTGAACATTTAGCAACAGAAATTGATCCTGATTATCAATAAGAAATAATTTTATTATCAGTAAACATATACCATTAAAAATCATTGCTACCACCCAGCTTGCTTCTAATCACAGCTTTAAATGGATTTTTTTTCTTGCTCTTTAAAAAAAAAACTTCATATCAAAAAATGAAAGCAGAGAAGGGAAAGAAATGAGGAAGAGAGAGAGAGAGAGAGAGAGAGAGAGAGAGAAAGCGACGGGTAATTTAAAAGGAAAGGGTGGAAACTGTAAGGTATACAGAGAAGATCTTGAATGAAGTGGAAAGAGGAGAGAGAGAGAGAGGAGAGAGAGAGAGAGAGAGAGAGAGAGAACAAGCTCGCTTCCCAATTCTAAAACTCATTTTTTTTGTTCAAAGAGAGTGAGATACAATTTTTGTTTAATCCATACAAATTTGCCATATTCCTCATAAGTGGAATTGCCCACCGAGGGATTTTCACCCTCTTGTGATATATGTTTCATGTTTTATTAAGTCAAAACAGAATCACAGTATTTACAAATAATTGGAGAGTAACAAAATTTTAATCGGAAAAGTTATTTATTTCAAACCTCCATTTAGCAAAGATGAGTTGCCAGTTAGTATTCTTCTTTTGCTGTACGGTATTCAAGATCTTTAGTTGTACCATACAAGCTTTAGAACCTTGAAAACTGAGGAATTCGTTTTGAAATTTTGCACATATAAATATAATATTTAATTAAAAGAAACAATTTTGTTAGATTTATCTTGGTGACCCCTCTGTGTTTGTCATATAATTATAGACAGGTATAATCAGGAGCACTGTATTTGACAATCGAGAGATTGGCCTTGATTTAATTTGTTTTAAATCAAGGGCGGTACATTGCCCCTTGCCCCCCCCCCCCCCCCCTCCAACAATCAATTACCCTGGGTATTTCTACCCGAATTTCTATCCAACCTACCAGTCGAGTTATGATAGGTGCAAAGCGCATGCGTGGAAGTCGCGCTACTACTGTGACCTCATGATGCTACGCTCTAGCTTTCACTGGGGTAGAGATTTACTGCGTTCTGATTGGCTTAAAGTTTTTCCTCAATGACGACACAATGGTTGGTATGGGTGCGCGTTGAATGGTCTCTTTTGACAACAAACCGTTGCGCTTTGTGTTCAGTTTTGATCTAGCTTCCAAGTGCACATGTTGCTTCTTCTGAAGTGCTTTCGAAACTTCCTTCATTTTCATTGAATCAACGAATTCAATCACTTTCTTCAAAAGAGATTTCTCCCGAGATTTCTGCTTTGTTAACAGGTAATAAAGGAAAAAACTGAATAGTAATAGATCTATATAGTTACCATAAAATCCCAATTTTCATAAAATGTTATATCATAAGTGTTGTTTGTATTTTATCCAAAGGCCAATGTATATACGCGAATTTAATGATAAACCTACTTTAAGAGTAAATCCAGTATGGCATATAATGCCACATTAAGAAAAAATTATGTACGGACAAAAATCACAGAAATGTGGATAAAATAAATGTGATAGAATATTTGAGAACCGTTGTCTTTAAAAAAAAGCTTATAACATAATTAGCTACAATAAAAAGATTCATTCCAGAACTGAATATCAATTTGTTGGTAGATCAATCGTAAAGTCTCTGACAATGGTAGACATCGGTATGTCAGCTCAGGGAAAGCGGAGGGCTCAACGGATGGAAAATCGCCGTCAAAGACTAGCACTGGGATCAGTGTCCGACCACGGGGATGAGATCCTTCAAGCCATTGAGATAGTCAAAGCCGTACTGGTCAAAGCTAAGCAAGAAGCCCAAGCTTACCCCGGCGGAGATGTCCCCGAGGAGTCGAAGGACCAGCAAATCGACTCTTCTTCAATCTCAACGTTCATCCCAAAACAGAGGTACGGCATATATTTCTCTCCCCCCCCCCTTCTAAACATGTAAATTCGGAATTCAATTTGTGTATGACACATAAATGAATTACCGTCGACTAGAAGTGTTGTAATTAAGAATAATGATGCCCACAATATTTTACATGAAATGAATGAATTCGATGGTCATGCACTTAAGGGTCTTCAAATGCCTTAGCATCCACCCTTAACATTAATATTCATTCTAAAAGAGAAACCTTTTGATTTTGGTGACATTTATTTATTGCTTTATGTATAATATTTCTTGTCTCTTTTTCAAAACAGTTATACTCTTGAGCCTGAAAAATTGGCCCATCAGAACAAGGGTGTTGATGAAGAGGTCATCCAAATGCTACAACCTAAGGTCTCGTGTCAGACTCTCATACTCGATGACCTCTTGACATTTGACATGGGATGGACTGTAAAGGTATGATAGTCAAAGTTCTCTTTTTTTAATTTGTTGCATTCATGATCCACCTAAAGAGAGAAAGAGAGGGAGAGAAAGGGGGAACAATTTCCTAGCAAGAACCGATATAGCCACTGAAACATTGAATGGACTAAGTCATTTTGTTAGTCCTCATTAAAAGAATCCCTCAGAAGTTGTATATAAGCTAAGAGAAGTTTGGGAGAGATATTTCATCCCTTCTCAGCGATGTTGTAGAACAGAAGACAAATACATGTAATTTGCTGCTGACTTATTAAGTAGCTTGCTTCAAATTTCGATATACTTTTTTCTCTCTCTTTACAGAGCATCAATACGCTCCAAGAAATTGTAAGGGGCAGCTATGGTCGGGTTGTTATAGCACGTCATCGTTCCACAGGCGTTCCTCTTGCCATCAAAGAGCCGTCATGGTCAGACGACTTCGCCTCGCCTGGGGAAATGGTTGAAGAACTCAAGGCAACCAGGACCAGAGCAACAAAAGAGGCAATGATCCAACAGTTGATGTCAGGCAGCCCTTACTTTCCCAAGTTCTGGGGTACCCTTGATCTCGGTAACGAACTCTGCCAGGCCGTCGAGTTCGTGGGATGTAAGAAGACGGGTACCGGCTACCCTCTCCACGAACCGCCATCGCTGTCGATGTGCAACGTTGTTAAGATCGCAGAGGACATCGTCAAGGGCATGATGGAGTTCCATGATCATGGACTTCTCCATAATGACCTCAAAAACGATAACGTGCTCCTGGAAAAACGTGGCAAGCGATACAACGCCGTCATCATCGACTACGGGATGGCAAGTTCGATCACCGCCCCACCGAAAATGGTCGGAGTTACCAAAGAACTAAAAATGGCGTATGTACATGGAGGAGAGGCAGACTATAGCACCTGAAGTTGTTCTGGATGCGCAGCCGACATCCATTGCTTCAGAAGTGTTTTCAGTCGGCCGTATCCTCTCCGATATGGGAGAGATATTTGGAGGTAAAACTGAATATCATACTTATAAGTTCGTAATTATAGTTTTTTTTTTATAAAACGAGATAGGTTTACGAAAAAAAGTACACATGCATGTAAACATAATTTTTGTAAAAAAACTGCTCAGTCTGAATAAATTTCTTTACATGCAGTTCTTTTCCTAAAAATAAGTTCACGATGGCGCTGTATCGTGGAGGACTGCAGGCACATCCAGCTTTAACCTGCAGCTATGTTTATATCTAAATTATGTTAATATGCATTCGGATTTTATTTTGTATATGGTGTTATCTTTTTTTAACGAAATAATTTGTGTCAAAATATTGTAACGTCTCTTTTCAGTATTTTCTATGTTCTATTTCTTTCTTTCTGCAGGTCACCATTCTCCCGCGGTTCGAAAACTGTCCAAACTAGGAGCTCAGTGCATGGCTGATAATCCTGACCAACGCCCTAGCCTCGATACCATCCAAAGTCAAATCACCAAACTCCAACGGCCCATTAGATGGGGGCGTGTCAAACGATGGGTTGCTAAGAAACTTCTACGTCGAAAGTAAATTGGAAATAAACGAAAAACTAATTTATTATAGCATTCTTTGAAATAAAGCAACCCATTAAACAAAAACGATTTGTGTGTGTATTTGTTTTTCAAAGCTACCGTTATCTTGATGAACGATACAAAGACTGATAAAAGAGATTGGTAAAGGCGGAAAGAGAGCTCAGAGTGAGAGAAAGAGAGAGAGAGAGAGTCACAAAAGACAAAATTTGTTAAAATTCCTCCAATTAAATGAGCCAAATTTTTCTGTCTAATGCAGAGATAAAATATAGAGGCCTAAACGTGCACGGAGATCGAGATAAATTTGATTGAGTCGGAAGAAAGAGATATTAAAAAAAAAAATCAAATGAAATAGAAATCATGAAATGGTTCATTCTGACATCTTAAGACATTTTTTTTGTTTTGTTGGGGGGGTTTTACAGGCTCTACGCCCAGAATAAAACAGAGTCTACTCCCACCCCCCCCCCCCCCCTCCCCCCCCCCCCCCCAAAAAAGGGAAAAAAATAAAAATGATACAACAAACAGGCACACAAATAAATAAACCAAATTTAAACAAGTAATCAAGCAAACAAACCATGATAACATTGTGAGAAGCTTGGGATTAACAGTAATATGGAGCTACAATTAAAAGGCACAGATAGTAATTCAAATCGGCCATGCCAAATTTAGCTAGCACAGTTAGTGCCTAAATTAGTGATCTAGCTTCCCATAACACTTCGCTGCCATGCTATATCTACGTGCAGCTTGACTGCTTTATGTACGTACGTACCTAGTACCTGGAGGGGAGGCAGAGGTTCGCTGGAGTCGACGGCTCAGGCCCGGGGATCGAGACGTCGCAGTGCGGTGTGCCGAAGCTGGGGTTGGAAGCTGAAGTCGACTCGAAGTGTCGGCTATTGACTTGTAAACAAAAAACCACCACATTTAACAACACCAGGGAGACCTGAATTACCGGTGCTGGTACATGAAATATATACCTAGGTAACGTTACCCTCTTGCATTTCATATATTATAGACCTCCTAATTATAAATAGGCCTAAAGATGTTTAGGTCTAGATCTAAATGAACTTTTCAGAATTTTCTTCCTTTTCCAACTTGTGTTACTGTAGATCTAAGTGTTATGGCGCTTGTTCAGAAACCTATCCAAAATTTGACCCGTAACTCCGGCGTGGAGATACCCTACTAAAACATAAACAAAATGAAGTAAATATTCATTAAATGTCCAAATAAAGATCATGAGTTAAAAGTCGTTATGTTTATTACTTGATCTTGTCAATTTCTTGTTATTTTTGGAGTGTTTTTCGGAAAAACATTGATATTAGTAGGCCTAGGCCTATACACTTTTTCACAGCAAACCACTGCACAATACAAGTAGTCTACATACCGATGGTGGGTTGCGAGCGGGCGCGCGCCTGTGTGAAGTTATCTACAGTAATCAAAATGTCTCAGATTACGGTAGATAACTTCACACAGGCGCAGATAAACAGCGTATCCATTCATTCATTCATATTTTATTATTATATTTTTATGGCAGGGGTAGGTCGGTTTAATCCACATATCTTTAATATGTCTTTATTTTGTCCACATTTTCATGTTTTTCAACTTTGCTACCTGTAGGCTTTCAGTGAATGAAGAGAATTTAGATTCCAAGATGCTGAATGAGTTGAGCGCTAGAGGAGCGTATTACGTCTTCTCGTCGTTATCAAGCAAGCTCATACAGAGGTGCACGTCTTGTAGTACAAGGTCTTCCACAGGTGATAAATGGCAGAGTCAGCGTCAAATATGTAGCCTATCATTCACACCTTCCAGGCCCTATAGCGTGAGACAGGTATGTAAAATTAATTTTCAAGATGCATATTTTAAGGGGGGGGGGGGGGGTGTGACAAAAGATAATTTACAATTGTAATTCACTGATAAGTAATGAAGAAAATTGAAAATCAGGCTCATGTCAAATTATTCTCTATAAAATGTAATTCAAAGGCATTTGTAGTTGTGTCATTTTCCTCCACATTTCAGAAACGCACTTAGAAGAAAGATCACCCCAAAAAGAGTCTCCTTTCCCATCAAAAGCACAAAATGACATTCCTTTTGTTTGAAACTTGTCAATTTGTCTTTTTAGGCCAATTAAGCTTCATTCCCTATTTCTCATTGCCACTTCCTTCTTTACCCCCTTTTATCATGTTCATTCCAGGTACACGAGGACCTGGATGAGATGCTATTGATTGTGCCTTGTAATAGTTAGTGATTTAAATCGGAAGCCCCCTCCCCTTCCCCCCCTCCATCATTAAATTGATTTGAATAAAAGAAAATATATAGATAAATATATGCATTAATGTTTGAGAAAAATCCAATAAGGGCAAGAAAATTATGAGTTGCTGTAATAATGAACATACACTTCACAAGTTATAACGCTATTACCTTTGAGAGCTACTCATCATTTGTTTTGTACCATAAATTAACACAATTTTCCACTTTCTACCAAAGAAATGTTCTTCTTGAATATATGTCTGAAATGTATGATTAGAGACACATCCTTGAACTTTATTTGTTCCACATTTATATCAAAATCAAAAAACAATTTAAGTTCCTTTTTTTCTTACAAGCGTATAAGCGTAGATTATAAAATAATTTAAAGATTTCAAATCCAAGTATAATGTACGGAAAAAAGGTAAGAAGTTTTAAAATATATAGATATGACAGGCAAGGTAATACAATATAAAATGTAGGGAGCCTAAATGAAAAGCATCCTTGTAAGTATGTCCTCACATGTGACACTAACGTGTTCCTTCATCAGTATTCATTGTAGGTGTTTTTTAAAGAATTGTTTATGGTTGTAAACTACTTGAAATAGTGACTTTGATGAATATTGATATTTTCCAATATTTTCCATTTATATTGTTTTTCTAGAAATTTCCTCCTGGGAATGTTGCCTGTCATCGATGGTTCTCTGTTTCTTCCAGTATCAACCAGCAGAAAAAAGCTGTGACTAAGAGAAAGACAGGCTCGGATGGGCAAAAACTGACGTTAGGAAAGAGAGGTAAATGCAAAAACGTGTTCTAGGATAATGCTTGTGTGAAGAGATGGTGAGAAGGCTTATTGATGCCTTATTAAAAATATTATCCACGGCACTGTATGTAACACAAACCTTAGCATTTGATCATATGATAGATTGATTAATCATATAAACAATCGATTGTTAATAGTGCTTAGTAGCAAAATACACCTAGGAATCAGTTGAGAGGAGGCGCGATGGCTCAGTGATAAAGCAGTGGTCTCGTAACCGGGAAGTCCTGGGTTTGCAACCAAGTCGATGCGCCCGTGCCCTTTGGTAAGGCATTAATCCTCATTACCAAGTCCCTTGGAGAGGACTTAAAGCGGTAAGTCCCCTGGTTGTTTACTTACAAGCATGCTTTCTTAGCAATCGGGTAAAACAATCGTCATCAAACATCATCTTTCCCTTTTAATATGGGGCCTAATTCTGTCATGAAATATTCAATATATTTTATTTAGTGTTCTTTTCAGAACCCTTAGTGATGGACCACTTAAACCAATGTACTTTTTTTACAAATGTCCTTAGATTGTATGCATCTTGACTTTATGTTGTTGCTATATTGGGCAATCATAAGACCCATCAAAAGTATCAGTTGTTACATAGTAAACTGGTCTCTCATTATACAGAAATCTTTTATTTGTTGGGGTAATAATAAAATGTACTTTAAGCTTCTACCAACCTTAAAGATAAAGACCGGTTCTGGTCATGCGATTGCATTGTGAAAGAAACGTTGTGGAATCGATCAGAAAAGGTTGATCATCTAGTAAGGCTGTGCACAACAGTGTAATGAGGTATCCGAGTACACTCAGAGGCTTACAAGCGAATACTCAAATATTCGGACGCCATGTTTTTTTATTATTTTTTTGAATTTTTTTGAATTTTTGATTTTTTTTGTTTTTTTGTTTTTTGGTTGCCACCACCATAACATTGGATCAGTATCCCAGGTCTGTCGCCGAAAACGCATGCAATTTTAATTCGAGTTGCAGTTGAAGCCGCTGATTTAATAATAATAATAATAACAGTAAACAATGCTGTTTTAAAAAACAAAGATGGCAGAATAATCAATTTTCCTCCAAGTCCAAACAGAAATCTGGACATTTGGTTCCAGTTTCTGAGTGGTGAGTTTGACTGTGCTTGAGTTTGGGAACATTTTAACCGACGGTACCATGCCAGCGGCCGCCCCTCTCCCTGGCACGGGTAAGCGTGGGCCTGGACAAATTTTTTTTTTTTTGCGGCCGAATATTCGGGTACGAGAAATCCTACCTGAGTAGTTGTCAACCGTGCGGGTACTCAAGCATTCGACTACCCGTCGCAGCCTTATCATCTAGCGTATTGGTGTGTACTGCAAGGTTCTGGAATCATCAAAATGATAACAAATTTGGCCCAGTCTTTGTAAAGTTACAAGCACTGTACACAGAAAGATGTATATGGGGACTACGCACAAGTGCGCGACACATGCGTTTATCTCTCACATAACAATGGATAAACTAATTTACCAAATATATCAATTAGTAGGCGGTTTCCCGGCAAATTTTTTATCATCATGTATTAGTTAAAACATATTCTTTCACATGATTGGTAATAGGAGCTTCCATTTCATTTTTTGAAATTGGGGCGTTTCCAATACTGGTCTTTACCTTTAAAATTTAGAAGGCAAACTGTCATCCACTCCTGTGGAATTTCCAAAGCCAAGTGATTATTCACACAGTTTCTTGCTGTTTCTTGGTCTCTTATTGTAATAACTGTGATCTTGCAGTCTTTCCTTATGCATGAGTACACGATATGAAGCTAAAACTATAGAGCATGGGTTAAAGGGAGTGTAGACTGACTCGGGGGCCAAGCGGGTATAATACGACTACGGACGACTCAACCGCAGCAGTCACGTGCGTGCAGCATACTATAAACCGAAGCTTGAGGAGAACTTCGGTCTGTTTTGCGAACGCTGATCATGTAGGGATTAAGTCGCTGACTACCGTTAATCAACTCCATTCATTTACGTCCTGTTGTCCAAAAGAAGACGTAGATGGCGTTAACAAGTATTTGCCAAGCTACACTCCCTTTAAGAAGAATTTCTCATTTTTCTGTTCAGTTGCACAGACCTCCAAAGATGCTTCCTATGCAGGCATCATCGTTCTAGGTGTCGGAATAACAGGTGAATTCATCTTATTTCATTTCATTTCATTTATTTTCAGTTCTGTATACACAAAATAAAATCAGTATACATTGAAACATACATGGATAAATACTTATTTCAAACAGAACTGGCCAGGGCTCCAAGATAAGCGAAGCTTGATGCCCTGTGTTTCACACTTTTTGTAAGCAGTTCCACTAAAAGTGAATATTTGACACTTCTGTGTGCCCAGTGCTATAAATTTATTTATATCATTAAATTTTGTTTATATGTGTCATTAATAATAATAATAATAAATATAACTTTTATGGCGCCAAATCCACTCTGTGGAGTGCTCAAGGTGCATGTAAAAATAATTAAGAATTAAACAGAGGCATTTTCCCATGATTTTTGCCTTTTTGGAGGAATCAGGGGTTATACACTTCAAGAATCTAATGAATGGGAGCTTTAAAAAAAAATGATGCTGCTTGGTAAAGTGAGACTCTTCCATTGATTTTGTATTTAATAGCTTATCTCCCCCTTTATTCATTGCCAGAGCTAAATTGATATCTGATCTCAAGTACCTTTATCACTTTCTACGCTGAAATTATTTAACCTGTATTGAACATCATTACAAATGTGTCCATTTTTTGTTCAGTCTACTTTTTTATATACAAAACATCCTTAAGATATTCTGATTATAATTTTAGGACATATTAAAGTTAAAGGATATTTTAGCTTTTGATGAAAAGGATGCACGTAGCAGTTCAGAATTTCAAGTACATGAATTATTACTGGTGCATCAGTTCTATATGTGTGGTCTTCTGTAAATGTAAACAGTGCTCTATTTTCCGGGATCCAGTTGACATATCTCTGTATAAATAAGCCCCGTGTTAAAGTTATACAACTAGGCATTGTGGCTTGCGCCTGTAATCCAGCTAACAATGGAAGTTACAAACTGATTTAGCCGAGGACGCAGGTTCGAAACTGTGTCACGTCTTTCGGATGGTGACGTTTAAAGGTCGGTCCACAGACGTAAATAATCATATCTGATTGATACACGTCTGTAAAAATCCAACCCAACCGGTAAGTGTTTAGCTCTGCTATAACACTGTGATAGCTCTTCAAGTAATTGACATTATTTGTCCTTTATTATTCTTATCTTTGACAGGTCTGATGTTCTTCACACTCGGGAAAGAGCTGTTCTCGTCTGATAGTCCTAACAGCATTTACACCAAGGCGTATAAAGTGTGCAAACAAAATGTAGAGGTGAGTATTTGCCCAATGGTCTTGCAGAATAATCTGAAGTTTTTATACAAAACTGGACAAATGATAAAATACTAGTACTACCTCTCTTTTTTTCAAATTCCATGACTTTGTTTTCAGCTGCAGGAAATTTCTGCTATTTGTTTTGTGTACGGAACATGAAAACAATCATCCAGGCCCTGTTTCAAACAATTTATTATCAATAACAAGTTAAAAGGACTGTTATAAGCTGCTGATATCGTGGCATTTGATTGGCTGAGAGCAAATTTGTCATAGAAATTTAGCATTTGTTATTGATAACAAATTTTTGTAAAACAGGGCCCTGAACTTTGTTTCTGAGTGTTCCGAACTTAACAATCAAGTCGTAATGTGGAACCTTTTACAGTTCCTCTTCCTTCAGACATATTGAATTGACAATATATCAAAAGATAATATATGGAATTTCATAACAGATACCTAACATTCTAACAATATCAAAATAACATATAAATTGACATAACAGCATTCAAAATATAAAGAAAACATGAAGGTATAAACCATGGTACAAATTGAAAATGGTGCATCCGTAAAAGCCAATAAGGCTTGACAATTGAATGCACCAGGCGCAGAAGTAATAATTAATATACAGTATACTTGGAAGAAGAAGAAGAAAAAAACAAAAACATTATAAAGCATTATAAAGAGAGAGAAGATGTTTCTTGTAAAGTCTTTTGAATGCCTTATTATATATCTGACAGACTGTAAAAAAGGAGGTAGGGAATTCCACATTTTAGGACCAACATATCATGTTGTCATGAACAGAATTGGGGTGCAGTGCAGTAGCTGGTTCCTCAAAATGGGTTCAAGCAAGTGCGAGTGTATGCCCACATACGGATCTGTCTCCATGGAGATTTTTAACTCCCCCAAATGAGCATATTCTGCATGTTTTTACTCCTGTTAGATTCAAGATGCACTGGGTACTCCCATCAAAGGGTATGGAGAAATGACAAGGAGAAAGCGCAGAAGGCATGTTAGGTAAGCTCTCTAATTGGTGTTTCTTTTTCAATTTTAAAAGCAATTTTGACACATTTTTTAAAATTTGATTTGATTTTCTTCTGCATTCATATAAGAACACAGTTTTTCGATAACAATGGTAATATGAAATGCAATAAGTTTTTTTTCTGGCAGTGAATCATAAATAAACAAATATATACAATTTTTTGAAAACAGAATCATAAAATGTCATAAATACTAAATTTCATCAAACATTATAAAATTATTTGCGGAAGAAGGAATATCATTGTAAGCAGATTGCTTGAAAATAAGACAGCCCCAGAAAAAACTCACGAAACAGAAGGCTTTAGTAAGGACGGATAGCAAGTGTAATCTTGTACAGGCTGTAACTAGACTGACTTTTTCAAAGTACAAACTTCAAGACTTTTTTTCTTCTGTTTTGTTTGTTTTGTTTGCAGCCATCTTGAATACTCCCAGGATGGTGTGAGCTTCATGAGGATGAAGTTCTACTTGGAAGGACCCGAGAGAAAAGCCACTGTACATCTGGAGATGAAGAAGGTAAGGCTCTGGGATCCGTCTTATTATATACTCTTACAGACTTGTACATGTATTTTGCCCCTTCTAATTCATTTCAAGATATATTTTTGTAAGAATCTGTTCATAAGTAGTAAGGAATGGTTTTCATTTGGGACAATTTGAATGCTTACTGAATGCTTTAATATTGAACGCTTTTACAGACTTGTATTTTGCGCTTCTAATTCATTTCAAGTTATATTTTAAAAGAATCTGTTAGTGAGGAATGATTTTCATTTGGGACCATTTGAATGCTAATTGAATGCTTTTCCAGACTTGTATTTTGCCCTTTTAATTATTTTTAAGTTATATATTTTCAAGAATCTGTTTAATAGTAAGACATTTGGGACCATTTTGGTTTGTCATAGGGCCAAAGATAATAATAATTATAATTAGATCAATTTATATAACGCAACTACTATATAAATATACTCTACTGCACTGTGATAGTTGTGAGGTAGGTAGGAAAACAATCTCTCTGTTGTAGCCTCTTTTGTTTCCTCAAAATGTCTCTAAGAATCTATGTAGAAGTTCAAATCTGGCTTTCTTCTTTTCCAAGATCAGCTTTGAGCTAATGAATTCTTGTACATGTAGGTAGATTTCATATCTTTCCAGTGTTGCCTTTTTTGCCTCTATGAAAGAAAAAATTAGCTAAATTAGTTAATTAAAACTTGTTCTTTGCCTCATTAGACATATATCTGAGAATACACAAAGCCACAGAGCAAGAGACAATAAGAATAAACGATGTAGGAAATTGATAATCAAGAAATTGTTCTCCTTTACTCATAACATTTCATTTTGTTTTCTATTGTCCTTTTTGATCAATTGCAGAATGAGAGTGGCCGATACGAGTACAGGTATCTCTTTGTTGAACTGGACGGCTACCCCAAGCGCACCATCGTTCTTGAAGACAACAGATAGTACATGGTGAAAGAGACAGCGAGCCAATCACAGGATAGTGCATCCGCTCGATAGTCCTGCTGCAGTCTTTCTTATATTAAGCCATGACAATGCAGAGTCTTAGTAACACTGTCCCTGCGTTGTAGCCGTTCCTGACAAACATATTTAGGCTTAATTTTGTCGCGTTGTCAAAATACCTGTGCCATAAATCTATTAAGCAGTGACAAGTCAGAGTCTTTAATAGTTATACTGTCCCTGCGTTGTAGCAGTTCCTGAAAATCTGATTTTGGCTTAATTAGTGCAGGTCATCTTTAATGTTGCCATGTTATCAAAATACCTGTGCCATGAGTCTGAACATTTGATTGTATGCATGTATATTGCCTTTTAGAATGCAGTACCGGTATGTGGACTTCAATTTTTGACCGATGATAAGGAGATATAGGACAGTGGTTATGGATTATTACTTATTTTGCACAGACATGCTTGCTGTGCCAACCGATTCATTATATTCATTTTCCAAATCTTTTATTCAATTGTTGTTCCCATATATGTTCATATCAATTTACTTTCCTATATGATGAAAGAAAGGAAAAGTACATTCACAAGAAATTACATGACATTGGTAGAATTTTTTTTTATTTAAAGCAAAATTTTGTGCATAGAGATGAAATGCAGCAATTTGGTTACTGGTAGTGAAAATGAAGTGCTTTGATTGTTTTTTCTGCATAATTCCCTTCATTTTGGTTCTTCCCTTTTAAAATGGATTTTTAAGAATACTTGCAACCATCAGTGGCTTGAAATATTTGTGCAGAAAATTTGAATTTTCACAGATACTGAAAATTGAAATCCTACTATAATATTGTCCTTGATTATGTAGAGAAGTGAACACCTTACTTTATATGTTTATGAGATCAAATCATGTTTATCTGTATCTGATGTAAGTGCCAACCAATACTGGTAACATGAATTTTATAACATTTATGTGGTCGATACGCAGTCAAATCATTTCAGCTTTTAACATAATTTAAAGTAAGGCACATCCACCCTCAAATACCTAGATGGACACAGGCAGGATACAGATGTATGAGATAGAGAGAGGCGACAAAAAGGGGGAGAGGAGATACAGGAAGAGGGAGAGAGAGAGAGTAGACAGAAAGAGGGAGAGGAGATATAGAAAGAGGAAGAGGAAGATATATGGGAAGAGAGGGGGTGAGAGATGAGACAGAAAGAGGAGAGGAGGATATATGGGAAGAGAGGGGGTGACAGATGAGACAGAAAGAGGGGAGAGGAGATATAAAACAGAGGAAGAGGATATATGGGAAGAGAGGGGGTGAGAGATGAGACAGAAAGAGGAGAGGAGGATATATGGGAAGAGAGGGGATGAGAGATGAGACAGAAAGAGGAGAGGAGGATATATGGGAAGAGAGGGGGTGAGAGATGAGAAAGAAAGAGGAGAGGAGGATATATGGGAAGAGAGGGGATGAGAGATGAGACAGAAAGAGGAGAGGAGGATATATGGGAAGAGAGGGGGTGAGAGATGAGACAGAAAGAGGAGAGGAGGATATATGGGAAGAGAGGGGATGAGAGATGAGACAGAAAGAGGGGAGAGGAGATATAAAACAGAGGAAGAGGATATATGGGAAGAGAGGGGGTGAGAGATGAGACAGAAAGAGGAGAGGAGGATATATGGGAAGAGAGGGGGTGAGAGATGAGACAGAAAGAGGGGAGAGGAGATATAAAACAGAGGAAGAGGATATATGGGCAGAGAGACAGAAAGAGAGGGAGAGATGAGACAGAAAGAGGAAGAGGAAGATATATGGGCAGAGAGACAGAGAGTGAGAGATGAGACAGAAAGAGGGAGAGGAGATACAGAAAGAGGAAGAGGAAGATATATGGGCAGAGAGACAGAGAGTGAGAGATGAGACAGAAAGAGGGAGAGGAGGTATAGAAAGAGGAAGAGGAAGATATATGGGCAGAGAGACAGAGAGTGAGAGATGAGACAGAAAGAGGGAGAGGAGATACAGAAAGAGGAAGAGGAAGATATATGGGAAGAGAGACAGAGTGAGAGATGAGACAGAAAGAGGGAGAGGAGGTATAGAAAGAGGAAGAGGAAGATATATGGGCAGAGAGACAGAGAGTGAGAGATGAGACAGAAAGAGGAAGATGAGACAGAAAGAGGAAGAGGAAGATATTTGGGCAGAGAGACAGAGAGTGAGAGATGAGACAGAAAGAGGGAGATGAGACAGAAAGAGGAAGAGGAAGATATTTGGGCAGAGAGACAGAGAGTGAGAGATGAGACAGAGAGTGAGAGATGAGACAGAAAGAGGGAGAGGAGATACAGAAAGAGGAAGAGGAAGATATATGGGCAGAGAGACAGAGAGTGAGAGATGAGACAGAAAGAGGAAGAGGAGATACAGAAAGAGGAAGAGGAAGATATATGGGCAGAGAGACAGAGAGTGAGAGATGAGACAGAAAGAGGGAGATGAGACAGAAAGAGGAAGAGGAAGATATTTGGGCAGAGAGACAGAGAGTGAGAGATGAGACAGAAAGAGGGAGAGGAGGTATATAAAGAGGAAGAGGAAGATATATGGGCAGAGAGGGGGTGAGAGATGAGACAGAAAGAGGAGAGGAGGATATATGGGAAGAGAGGGGGTGAGAGATGAGACAGAAAGAGGGGAGAGGAGATATAAAACAGAGGAAGAGGATATATGGGAAGAGAGACAGAAAGAGAGGGAGAGATGAGACAGAAAGAGGGAAGAGGAGATATAAAAAGAGGAAGAGGAGGATATATGGAAAAAGAGAGACAGAGAGAGTGATGAGACAGAAAGAGGGAGAGGAGATATAAAACAGAGGAAAAGGATATATGGGAAGAGAGGGGGTGAGAGATGAGACAGAAAGAGGAGAGGAGGATATATGGGAAGAGAGGGGGTGAGAGATGAGACAGAAAGAGGGGAGAGGAGATATAAAACAGAGGAAGAGGATATATGGGAAGAGAGACAGAAAGAGAGGGAGAGATGAGACAGAAAGAGGGAAGAGGAGATATAAAAAGAGGAAGAGGAGGATATATGGAAAAAGAGAGACAGAGAGAGTGATGAGACAGAAAGAGGGAGAGGAGATATAAAACAGAGGAAGAGGATATATGGGAAGAGAGGGGGTGAGAGATGAGACAGAAAGAGGGAGAGGAGATATAAAACAGAGGAAGAGGATATATGGGAAGAGAGGGGGTGAGAGATGAGACAGAAAGAGGAGAGGAGGATATATGGGAAGAGAGGGGATGAGAGATGAGACAGAAAGAGGGGAGAGGAGATATAAAACAGAGGAAGAGGATACATGGGAAGAGAGGGGATGAGAGATGAGACAGAAAGAGGAGAGGAGGATATATGGGAAGAGAGGGGATGAGAGATGAGACAGAAAGAGGGGAGAGGAGATATAGAAAGAGGAAGAGGAGAATATATGGGCAGAGAGGGGGTGAGAGATGAGACAGAAAGAGGAGAGGAGGATATATGGGAAGAGAGGGGATGAGAGATGAGACAGAAAGAGGGGAGAGGAGATATAAAACAGAGGAAGAGGATATATGGGAAGAGAGGGGGTGAGAGATGAGACAGAAAGAGGAGAGGAGGATATATGGGAAGAGAGGGGGTGAGAGATGAGACAGAAAGAGGGGAGAGGAGATATAAAACAGAGGAAGAGGATATATGGGAAGAGAGACAGAAAGAGAGGGAGAGATGAGTAAGAAAGAGGGAAGAGGAGATATAAAAAGAGGAAGAGGAGGATATATGGAAAAAGAGAGACAGAGAGAGTGATGAGACAGAAAGAGGGAGAGGAGATATAAAACAGAGGAAGAGGATATATGGGAAGAAAGACAGAAAGAGAGGGAGAGATGAGACAGAAAGAGGGAAGAGGAGATATAAAAAGAGGAAGAGGAGGATATATGGAAAAAGAGAGACAGAGAGAGTGATGAGACAGAAAGAGGGAGAGGAGATATAAAACAGAGGAAGAGGATATATGGGAAGAGAGGGGGTGAGAGATGAGACAGAAAGAGGGAGAGGAGATATAAAACAGAGGAAGAGGATATATGGGAAGAGAGGGGGTGAGAGATGAGACAGAAAGAGGAGAGGAGGATATATGGGAAGAGAGGGGATGAGAGATGAGACAGAAAGAGGGGAGAGGAGATATAAAACAGAGGAAGAGGATATATGGGAAGAGAGGGGATGAGAGATGAGACAGAAAGAGGAGAGGAGGATATATGGGAAGAGAGGGGATGAGAGATGAGACAGAAAGAGGGGAGAGGAGATATAGAAAGAGGAAGAGGAGAATATATGGGCAGAGAGGGGGTGAGAGATGAGACAGAAAGAGGAGAGGAGGATATATGGGAAGAGAGGGGATGAGAGATGAGACAGAAAGAGGGGAGAGGAGATATAAAACAGAGGAAGAGGATATATGGGAAGAGAGGGGGTGAGAGATGAGACAGAAAGAGGAGAGGAGGATATATGGGAAGAGAGGGGGTGAGAGATGAGACAGAAAGAGGGGAGAGGAGATATAAAACAGAGGAAGAGGATATATGGGAAGAGAGACAGAAAGAGAGGGAGAGATGAGACAGAAAGAGGGAAGAGGAGATATAAAAAGAGGAAGAGGAGGATATATGGAAAAAGAGAGACAGAGAGAGTGATGAGACAGAAAGAGGGAGAGGAGATATAAAACAGAGGAAGAGGATATATGGGAAGAGAGGGGGTGAGAGATGAGACAGAAAGAGGGAGAGGAGATATAAAACAGAGGAAGAGGATATATGGGAAGAGAGGGGGTGAGAGATGAGACAGAAAGAGGAGAGGAGGATATATGGGAAGAGAGGGGATGAGAGATGAGACAGAAAGAGGGGAGAGGAGATATAAAACAGAGGAAGAGGATATATGGGAAGAGAGGGGATGAGAGATGAGACAGAAAGAGGAGAGGAGGATATATGGGAAGAGAGGGGGTGAGAGATGAGACAGAAAGAGGAGAGGAGGATATATGGGAAGAGAGGGGATGAGAGATGAGACAGAAAGAGGGGAGAGGAGATATAAAACAGAGGAAGAGGATATATGGGAAGAGAGGGGGTGAGAGATGAGACAGAAAGAGGAAGAGGAAGATATATGGGCAGAGAGACAGAGAGTGAGAGATGAGACAGAAAGAGGGAGAGGAGATACAGAAAGAGGAAGAGGAAGATATATGGGCAGAGAGACAGAGAGTGAGAGATGAGACAGAAAGAGGGAGAGGAGGTATAGAAAGAGGAAGAGGAAGATATATGGGCAGAGAGACAGAGAGTGAGAGATGAGACAGAAAGAGGGAGAGGAGATACAGAAAGAGGAAGAGGAAGATATATGGGAAGAGAGACAGAGAGTGAGAGATGAGACAGAAAGAGGGAGAGGAGGTATAGAAAGAGGAAGAGGAAGATATATGGGCAGAGAGACAGAGAGTGAGAGATGAGACAGAAAGAGGAAGATGAGACAGAAAGAGGAAGAGGAAGATATTTGGGCAGAGAGACAGAGAGTGAGAGATGAGACAGAAAGAGGGAGATGAGACAGAAAGAGGAAGAGGAAGATATTTGGGCAGAGAGACAGAGAGTGAGAGATGAGACAGAGAGTGAGAGATGAGACAGAAAGAGGGAGAGGAGATACAGAAAGAGGAAGAGGAAGATATATGGGCAGAGAGACAGAGAGTGAGAGATGAGACAGAAAGAGGAAGAGGAGATACAGAAAGAGGAAGAGGAAGATATATGGGCAGAGAGACAGAGAGTGAGAGATGAGACAGAAAGAGGGAGATGAGACAGAAAGAGGAAGAGGAAGATATTTGGGCAGAGAGACAGAGAGTGAGAGATGAGACAGAAAGAGGGAGAGGAGGTATATAAAGAGGAAGAGGAAGATATATGGGCAGAGAGGGGGTGAGAGATGAGACAGAAAGAGGAGAGGAGGATATATGGGAAGAGAGGGGGTGAGAGATGAGACAGAAAGAGGGGAGAGGAGATATAAAACAGAGGAAGAGGATATATGGGAAGAGAGACAGAAAGAGAGGGAGAGATGAGACAGAAAGAGGGAAGAGGAGATATAAAAAGAGGAAGAGGAGGATATATGGAAAAAGAGAGACAGAGAGAGTGATGAGACAGAAAGAGGGAGAGGAGATATAAAACAGAGGAAGAGGATATATGGGAAGAGAGGGGGTGAGAGATGAGACAGAAAGAGGGAGAGGAGATATAAAACAGAGGAAGAGGATATATGGGAAGAGAGGGGGTGAGAGATGAGACAGAAAGAGGAGAGGAGGATATATGGGAAGAGAGGGGATGAGAGATGAGACAGAAAGAGGGGAGAGGAGATATAAAACAGAGGAAGAGGATATATGGGAAGAGAGGGGATGAGAGATGAGACAGAAAGAGGAGAGGAGGATATATGGGAAGAGAGGGGATGAGAGATGAGACAGAAAGAGGGGAGAGGAGATATAGAAAGAGGAAGAGGAGAATATATGGAAAAAGAGAGACAGAGAGAGTGATGAGACAGAAAGAGGGAGAGGAGATATAAAACAGAGGAAGAGGATATATGGGAAGAGAGGGGGTGAGAGATGAGACAGAAAGAGGGAGAGGAGATATAAAACAGAGGAAGAGGATATATGGGAAGAGAGGGGGTGAGAGATGAGACAGAAAGAGGAGAGGAGGATATATGGGAAGAGAGGGGATGAGAGATGAGACAGAAAGAGGGGAGAGGAGATATAAAACAGAGGAAGAGGATATATGGGAAGAGAGGGGATGAGAGATGAGACAGAAAGAGGAGAGGAGGATATATGGGAAGAGAGGGGATGAGAGATGAGACAGAAAGAGGGGAGAGGAGATATAGAAAGAGGAAGAGGAGAATATATGGGCAGAGAGGGGGTGAGAGATGAGACAGAAAGAGGAGAGGAGGATATATGGGAAGAGAGGGGATGAGAGATGAGACAGAAAGAGGGGAGAGGAGATATAAAACAGAGGAAGAGGATATATGGGAAGAGAGGGGGTGAGAGATGAGACAGAAAGAGGAGAGGAGGATATATGGGAAGAGAGGGGGTGAGAGATGAGACAGAAAGAGGGGAGAGGAGATATAAAACAGAGGAAGAGGATATATGGGAAGAGAGACAGAAAGAGAGGGAGAGATGAGACAGAAAGAGGGAAGAGGAGATATAAAAAGAGGAAGAGGAGGATATATGGAAAAAGAGAGACAGAGAGAGTGATGAGACAGAAAGAGGGAGAGGAGATATAAAACAGAGGAAGAGGATATATGGGAAGAAAGACAGAAAGAGAGGGAGAGATGAGACAGAAAGAGGGAAGAGGAGATATAAAAAGAGGAAGAGGAGGATATATGGAAAAAGAGAGACAGAGAGAGTGATGAGACAGAAAGAGGGAGAGGAGATATAAAACAGAGGAAGAGGATATATGGGAAGAGAGGGGGTGAGAGATGAGACAGAAAGAAGGAGAGGAGATATAAAACAGAGGAAGAGGATATATGGGAAGAGAGGGGGTGAGAGATGAGACAGAAAGAGGAGAGGAGGATATATGGGAAGAGAGGGGATGAGAGATGAGACAGAAAGAGGGGAGAGGAGATATAAAACAGAGGAAGAGGATATATGGGAAGAGAGGGGATGAGAGATGAGACAGAAAGAGGAGAGGAGGATATATGGGAAGAGAGGGGATGAGAGATGAGACAGAAAGAGGGGAGAGGAGATATAGAAAGAGGAAGAGGAGAATATATGGGCAGAGAGGGGGTGAGAGATGAGACAGAAAGAGGAGAGGAGGATATATGGGAAGAGAGGGGATGAGAGATGAGACAGAAAGAGGGGAGAGGAGATATAAAACAGAGGAAGAGGATATATGGGAAGAGAGGGGGTGAGAGATGAGACAGAAAGAGGAGAGGAGGATATATGGGAAGAGAGGGGGTGAGAGATGAGACAGAAAGAGGGGAGAGGAGATATAAAACAGAGGAAGAGGATATATGGGAAGAGAGACAGAAAGAGAGGGAGAGATGAGACAGAAAGAGGGAAGAGGAGATATAAAAAGAGGAAGAGGAGGATATATGGAAAAAGAGAGACAGAGAGAGTGATGAGACAGAAAGAAGGAGAGGAGATATAAAACAGAGGAAGAGGATATATGGGAAGAGAGGGGGTGAGAGATGAGACAGAAAGAGGGAGAGGAGATATAAAACAGAGGAAGAGGATATATGGGAAGAGAGGGGGTGAGAGATGAGACAGAAAGAGGAGAGGAGGATATATGGGAAGAGAGGGGATGAGAGATGAGACAGAAAGAGGGGAGAGGAGATATAAAACAGAGGAAGAGGATATATGGGAAGAGAGGGGATGAGAGATGAGACAGAAAGAGGAGAGGAGGATATATGGGAAGAGAGGGGGTGAGAGATGAGACAGAAAGAGGAGAGGAGGATATATGGGAAGAGAGGGGATGAGAGATGAGACAGAAAGAGGGGAGAGGAGATATAAAACAGAGGAAGAGGATATATGGGAAGAGAGGGGGTGAGAGATGAGACAGAAAGAGGAAGAGGAAGATATATGGGCAGAGAGACAGAGAGTGAGAGATGAGACAGAAAGAGGGAGAGGAGATACAGAAAGAGGAAGAGGAAGATATATGGGCAGAGAGACAGAGAGTGAGAGATGAGACAGAAAGAGGGAGAGGAGGTATAGAAAGAGGAAGAGGAAGATATATGGGCAGAGAGACAGAGAGTGAGAGATGAGACAGAAAGAGGGAGAGGAGATACAGAAAGAGGAAGAGGAAGATATATGGGAAGAGAGACAGAGAGTGAGAGATGAGACAGAAAGAGGGAGAGGAGGTATAGAAAGAGGAAGAGGAAGATATATGGGCAGAGAGACAGAGAGTGAGAGATGAGACAGAAAGAGGAAGATGAGACAGAAAGAGGAAGAGGAAGATATTTGGGCAGAGAGACAGAGAGTGAGAGATGAGACAGAAAGAGGGAGATGAGACAGAAAGAGGAAGAGGAAGATATTTGGGCAGAGAGACAGAGAGTGAGAGATGAGACAGAGAGTGAGAGATGAGACAGAAAGAGGGAGAGGAGATACAGAAAGAGGAAGAGGAAGATATATGGGCAGAGAGACAGAGAGTGAGAGATGAGACAGAAAGAGGAAGAGGAGATACAGAAAGAGGAAGAGGAAGATATATGGGCAGAGAGACAGAGAGTGAGAGATGAGACAGAAAGAGGGAGATGAGACAGAAAGAGGAAGAGGAAGATATTTGGGCAGAGAGACAGAGAGTGAGAGATGAGACAGAAAGAGGGAGAGGAGGTATATAAAGAGGAAGAGGAAGATATATGGGCAGAGAGGGGGTGAGAGATGAGACAGAAAGAGGAGAGGAGGATATATGGGAAGAGAGGGGGTGAGAGATGAGACAGAAAGAGGGGAGAGGAGATATAAAACAGAGGAAGAGGATATATGGGAAGAGAGACAGAAAGAGAGGGAGAGATGAGACAGAAAGAGGGAAGAGGAGATATAAAAAGAGGAAGAGGAGGATATATGGAAAAAGAGAGACAGAGAGAGTGATGAGACAGAAAGAGGGAGAGGAGATATAAAACAGAGGAAGAGGATATATGGGAAGAGAGGGGGTGAGAGATGAGACAGAAAGAGGGAGAGGAGATATAAAACAGAGGAAGAGGATATATGGGAAGAGAGGGGGTGAGAGATGAGACAGAAAGAGGAGAGGAGGATATATGGGAAGAGAGGGGATGAGAGATGAGACAGAAAGAGGGGAGAGGAGATATAAAACAGAGGAAGAGGATATATGGGAAGAGAGGGGATGAGAGATGAGACAGAAAGAGGAGAGGAGGATATATGGGAAGAGAGGGGATGAGAGATGAGACAGAAAGAGGGGAGAGGAGATATAGAAAGAGGAAGAGGAGAATATATGGGCAGAGAGGGGGTGAGAGATGAGACAGAAAGAGGAGAGGAGGATATATGGGAAGAGAGGGGATGAGAGATGAGACAGAAAGAGGGGAGAGGAGATATAAAACAGAGGAAGAGGATATATGGGAAGAGAGGGGGTGAGAGATGAGACAGAAAGAGGAGAGGAGGATATATGGGAAGAGAGGGGGTGAGAGATGAGACAGAAAGAGGGGAGAGGAGATATAAAACAGAGGAAGAGGATATATGGGAAGAGAGACAGAAAGAGAGGGAGAGATGAGACAGAAAGAGGGAAGAGGAGATATAAAAAGAGGAAGAGGAGGATATATGGAAAAAGAGAGACAGAGAGAGTGATGAGACAGAAAGAGGGAGAGGAGATATAAAACAGAGGAAGAGGATATATGGGAAGAAAGACAGAAAGAGAGGGAGAGATGAGACAGAAAGAGGGAAGAGGAGATATAAAAAGAGGAAGAGGAGGATATATGGAAAAAGAGAGACAGAGAGAGTGATGAGACAGAAAGAGGGAGAGGAGATATAAAACAGAGGAAGAGGATATATGGGAAGAGAGGGGGTGAGAGATGAGACAGAAAGAGGGAGAGGAGATATAAAACAGAGGAAGAGGATATATGGGAAGAGAGGGGGTGAGAGATGAGACAGAAAGAGGAGAGGAGGATATATGGGAAGAGAGGGGATGAGAGATGAGACAGAAAGAGGGGAGAGGAGATATAAAACAGAGGAAGAGGATATATGGGAAGAGAGGGGATGAGAGATGAGACAGAAAGAGGAGAGGAGGATATATGGGAAGAGAGGGGATGAGAGATGAGACAGAAAGAGGGGAGAGGAGATATAGAAAGAGGAAGAGGAGAATATATGGGCAGAGAGGGGGTGAGAGATGAGACAGAAAGAGGAGAGGAGGATATATGGGAAGAGAGGGGATGAGAGATGAGACAGAAAGAGGGGAGAGGAGATATAAAACAGAGGAAGAGGATATATGGGAAGAGAGGGGGTGAGAGATGAGACAGAAAGAGGAGAGGAGGATATATGGGAAGAGAGGGGGTGAGAGATGAGACAGAAAGAGGGGAGAGGAGATATAAAACAGAGGAAGAGGATATATGGGAAGAGAGACAGAAAGAGAGGGAGAGATGAGACAGAAAGAGGGAAGAGGAGATATAAAAAGAGGAAGAGGAGGATATATGGAAAAAGAGAGACAGAGAGAGTGATGAGACAGAAAGAGGGAGAGGAGATATAAAACAGAGGAAGAGGATATATGGGAAGAGAGGGGGTGAGAGATGAGACAGAAAGAGGGAGAGGAGATATAAAACAGAGGAAGAGGATATATGGGAAGAGAGGGGGTGAGAGATGAGACAGAAAGAGGAGAGGAGGATATATGGGAAGAGAGGGGATGAGAGATGAGACAGAAAGAGGGGAGAGGAGATATAAAACAGAGGAAGAGGATATATGGGAAGAGAGGGGATGAGAGATGAGACAGAAAGAGGAGAGGAGGATATATGGGAAGAGAGGGGGTGAGAGATGAGACAGAAAGAGGAGAGGAGGATATATGGGAAGAGAGGGGATGAGAGATGAGACAGAAAGAGGGGAGAGGAGATATAAAACAGAGGAAGAGGATATATGGGAAGAGAGGGGGTGAGAGATGAGACAGAAAGAGGAGAGGAGGATATATGGGAAGAGAGGGGATGAGAGATGAGCCAGAAAGAGGGGAGAGGAGATATAAAACAGAGGAAGAGGATATATGGGCAGAGAGGGGGTGAGAGATGAGACAGAAAGAGGAGAGGAGGATATATGGGCAGAGAGGGGGTGAGAGATGAGACAGAAAGAGGAGAGGAGGATATATGGGAAGAGAGGGGGTGAGAGATGAGACAGAAAGAGGGGAGAGGAGATATAAAACAGAGGAAGAGGATATATGGGAAGAGAGACAGAAAGAGAGGGAGAGATGAGACAGAAAGAGGGAAGAGGAGATATAAAAAGAGGAAGAGGAGGATATATGGAAAAAGAGAGACAGAGAGTGATGAGACAGAAAGAGGGAGAGGAGATATAAAACAGAGGAAGAGGATATATGGGAAGAGAGGGGGTGAGAGATGAGACAGAAAGAGGAGAGGAGGATATATGGGAAGAGAGGGGGTGAGAGATGAGACAGAAAGAGGGGAGAGGAGATATAAAACAGAGGAAGAGGATATATGGGAAGAGAGACAGAAAGAGAGGGAGAGATGAGACAGAAAGAGGGAAGAGGAGATATAAAAAGAGGAAGAGGAGGATATATGGAAAAAGAGAGACAGAGAGAGTGATGAGACAGAAAGAGGGAGAGGAGATATAAAACAGAGGAAGAGGATATATGGGAAGAGAGGGGGTGAGAGATGAGACAGAAAGAGGGAGAGGAGATATAAAACAGAGGAAGAGGATATATGGGAAGAGAGGGGGTGAGAGATGAGACAGAAAGAGGAGAGGAGGATATATGGGAAGAGAGGGGATGAGAGATGAGACAGAAAGAGGGGAGAGGAGATATAAAACAGAGGAAGAGGATATATGGGAAGAGAGGGGATGAGAGATGAGACAGAAAGAGGAGAGGAGGATATATGGGAAGAGAGGGGGTGAGAGATGAGACAGAAAGAGGAGAGGAGGATATATGGGAAGAGAGGGGATGAGAGATGAGACAGAAAGAGGGGAGAGGAGATATAAAACAGAGGAAGAGGATATATGGGAAGAGAGGGGGTGAGAGATGAGACAGAAAGAGGAGAGGAGGATATATGGGAAGAGAGGGGATGAGAGATGAGCCAGAAAGAGGGGAGAGGAGATATAAAACAGAGGAAGAGGATATATGGGCAGAGAGGGGGTGAGAGATGAGACAGAAAGAGGAGAGGAGGATATATGGGCAGAGAGGGGGTGAGAGATGAGACAGAAAGAGGAGAGGAGGATATATGGGAAGAGAGGGGGTGAGAGATGAGACAGAAAGAGGGGAGAGGAGATATAAAACAGAGGAAGAGGATATATGGGAAGAGAGACAGAAAGAGAGGGAGAGATGAGACAGAAAGAGGGAAGAGGAGATATAAAAAGAGGAAGAGGAGGATATATGGAAAAAGAGAGACAGAGAGTGATGAGACAGAAAGAGGGAGAGGAGATATAAAACAGAGGAAGAGGATATATGGGAAGAGAGGGGGTGAGAGATGAGACAGAAAGAGGAGAGGAGGATATATGGGAAGAGAGGGGGTGAGAGATGAGACAGAAAGAGGGGAGAGGAGATATAAAACAGAGGAAGAGGATATATGGGAAGAGAGACAGAAAGAGAGGGAGAGATGAGACAGAAAGAGGGAAGAGGAGATATAAAAAGAGGAAGAGGAGGGTATATGGAAAAAGAGAGACAGAGAGAGTGATGAGACAGAAAGAGGGAGAGGAGATATAAAACAGAGGAAGAGGATATATGGGAAGAGAGGGGGTGAGAGATGAGACAGAAAGAGGGAGAGGAGATATAAAACAGAGGAAGAGGATATATGGGAAGAGAGGGGGTGAGAGATGAGACAGAAAGAGGAGAGGAGGATATATGGGAAGAGAGGGGATGAGAGATGAGACAGAAAGAGGGGAGAGGAGATATAAAACAGAGGAAGAGGATATATGGGAAGAGAGGGGATGAGAGATGAGACAGAAAGAGGAGAGGAGGATATATGGGAAGAGAGGGGATGAGAGATGAGACAGAAAGAGGGGAGAGGAGATATAGAAAGAGGAAAAGGAGAATATATGGGCAGAGAGGGGGTGAGAGATGAGACAGAAAGAGGAGAGGAGGATATATGGGAAGAGAGGGGATGAGAGATGAGACAGAAAGAGGGGAGAGGAGATATAAAACAGAGGAAGAGGATATATGGGAAGAGAGGGGGTGAGAGATGAGACAGAAAGAGGAGAGGAGGATATATGGGAAGAGAGGGGGTGAGAGATGAGACAGAAAGAGGGGAGAGGAGATATAAAACAGAGGAAGAGGATATATGGGAAGAGAGACAGAAAGAGAGGGAGAGATGAGACAGAAAGAGGGAAGAGGAGATATAAAAAGAGGAAGAGGAGGATATATGGAAAAAGAGAGACAGAGAGAGTGATGAGACAGAAAGAGGGAGAGGAGATATAAAACAGAGGAAGAGGATATATGGGAAGAGAGGGGGTGAGAGATGAGACAGAAAGAGGGAGAGGAGATATAAAACAGAGGAAGAGGATATATGGGAAGAGAGGGGGTGAGAGATGAGACAGAAAGAGGAGAGGAGGATATATGGGAAGAGAGGGGATGAGAGATGAGACAGAAAGAGGGGAGAGGAGATATAAAACAGAGGAAGAGGATATATGGGAAGAGAGGGGATGAGAGATGAGACAGAAAGAGGAGAGGAGGATATATGGGAAGAGAGGGGGTGAGAGATGAGACAGAAAGAGGAGAGGAGGATATATGGGAAGAGAGGGGATGAGAGATGAGACAGAAAGAGGGGAGAGGAGATATAAAACAGAGGAAGAGGATATATGGGAAGAGAGGGGGTGAGAGATGAGACAGAAAGAGGAGAGGAGGATATATGGGAAGAGAGGGGATGAGAGATGAGACAGAAAGAGGGGAGAGGAGATATAAAACAGAGGAAGAGGATATATGGGCAGAGAGGGGGTGAGAGATGAGACAGAAAGAGGAGAGGAGGATATATGGGAAGAGAGGGGGTGAGAGATGAGACAGAAAGAGGGGAGAGGAGATATAAAACAGAGGAAGAGGATATATGGGAAGAGAGACAGAAAGAGAGGGAGAGATGAGACAGAAAGAGGGAAGAGGAGATATAAAAAGAGGAAGAGGAGGATATATGGAAAAAGAGAGACAGAGAGAGTGATGAGACAGAAAGAGGGAGAGGAGATATAAAACAGAGGAAGAGGATATATGGGAAGAGAGGGGGTGAGAGATGAGACAGAAAGAGGGAGAGGAGATATAAAACAGAGGAAGAGGATATATGGGAAGAGAGGGGGTGAGAGATGAGACAGAAAGAGGAGAGGAGGATATATGGGAAGAGAGGGGATGAGAGATGAGACAGAAAGAGGGGAGAGGAGATATAAAACAGAGGAAGAGGATATATGGGAAGAGAGGGGATGAGAGATGAGACAGAAAGAGGAGAGGAGGATATATGGGAAGAGAGGGGGTGAGAGATGAGACAGAAAGAGGAGAGGAGGATATATGGGAAGAGAGGGGATGAGAGATGAGACAGAAAGAGGGGAGAGGAGATATAAAACAGAGGAAGAGGATATATGGGAAGAGAGGGGGTGAGAGATGAGACAGAAAGAGGAGAGGAGGATATATGGGAAGAGAGGGGGTGAGAGATGAGACAGAAAGAGGGGAGAGGAGATATAAAACAGAGGAAGAGGATATATGGGAAGAGAGACAGAAAGAGAGGGAGAGATGAGACAGAAAGAGGGAAGAGGAGATATAAAAAGAGGAAGAGGAGGATATATGGAAAAAGAGAGACAGAGAGAGTGATGAGACAGAAAGAGGGAGAGGAGATATAAAACAGAGGAAGAGGATATATGGGAAGAGAGGGGGTGAGAGATGAGACAGAAAGAGGAGAGGAGGATATATGGGAAGAGAGGGGATGAGAGATGAGACAGAAAGAGGGGAGAGGAGATATAAAACAGAGGAAGAGGATATATGGGAAGAGAGGGGATGAGAGATGAGACAGAAAGAGGAGAGGAGGATATATGGGAAGAGAGGGGGTGAGAGATGAGACAGAAAGAGGAGAGGAGGATATATGGGAAGAGAGGGGATGAGAGATGAGACAGAAAGAGGGGAGAGGAGATATAAAACAGAGGAAGAGGATATATGGGAAGAGAGGGGGTGAGAGATGAGACAGAAAGAGGAGAGGAGGATATATGGGAAGAGAGGGGATGAGAGATGAGCCAGAAAGAGGGGAGAGGAGATATAAAACAGAGGAAGAGGATATATGGGCAGAGAGGGGGTGAGAGATGAGACAGAAAGAGGAGAGGAGGATATATGGGCAGAGAGGGGGTGAGAGATGAGACAGAAAGAGGAGAGGAGGATATATGGGAAGAGAGGGGGTGAGAGATGAGACAGAAAGAGGGGAGAGGAGATATAAAACAGAGGAAGAGGATATATGGGAAGAGAGACAGAAAGAGAGGGAGAGATGAGACAGAAAGAGGGAAGAGGAGATATAAAAAGAGGAAGAGGAGGATATATGGAAAAAGAGAGACAGAGAGTGATGAGACAGAAAGAGGGAGAGGAGATATAAAACAGAGGAAGAGGATATATGGGAAGAGAGGGGGTGAGAGATGAGACAGAAAGAGGAGAGGAGGATATATGGGAAGAGAGGGGGTGAGAGATGAGACAGAAAGAGGGGAGAGGAGATATAAAACAGAGGAAGAGGATATATGGGAAGAGAGACAGAAAGAGAGGGAGAGATGAGACAGAAAGAGGGAAGAGGAGATATAAAAAGAGGAAGAGGAGGGTATATGGAAAAAGAGAGACAGAGAGAGTGATGAGACAGAAAGAGGGAGAGGAGATATAAAACAGAGGAAGAGGATATATGGGAAGAGAGGGGGTGAGAGATGAGACAGAAAGAGGGAGAGGAGATATAAAACAGAGGAAGAGGATATATGGGAAGAGAGGGGGTGAGAGATGAGACAGAAAGAGGAGAGGAGGATATATGGGAAGAGAGGGGATGAGAGATGAGACAGAAAGAGGGGAGAGGAGATATAAAACAGAGGAAGAGGATATATGGGAAGAGAGGGGATGAGAGATGAGACAGAAAGAGGAGAGGAGGATATATGGGAAGAGAGGGGATGAGAGATGAGACAGAAAGAGGGGAGAGGAGATATAGAAAGAGGAAAAGGAGAATATATGGGCAGAGAGGGGGTGAGAGATGAGACAGAAAGAGGAGAGGAGGATATATGGGAAGAGAGGGGATGAGAGATGAGACAGAAAGAGGGGAGAGGAGATATAAAACAGAGGAAGAGGATATATGGGAAGAGAGGGGGTGAGAGATGAGACAGAAAGAGGAGAGGAGGATATATGGGAAGAGAGGGGGTGAGAGATGAGACAGAAAGAGGGGAGACGAGATATAAAACAGAGGAAGAGGATATATGGGAAGAGAGACAGAAAGAGAGGGAGAGATGAGACAGAAAGAGGGAAGAGGAGATATAAAAAGAGGAAGAGGAGGATATATGGAAAAAGAGAGACAGAGAGAGTGATGAGACAGAAAGAGGGAGAGGAGATATAAAACAGAGGAAGAGGATATATGGGAAGAGAGGGGGTGAGAGATGAGACAGAAAGAGGGAGAGGAGATATAAAACAGAGGAAGAGGATATATGGGAAGAGAGGGGGTGAGAGATGAGACAGAAAGAGGAGAGGAGGATATATGGGAAGAGAGGGGATGAGAGATGAGACAGAAAGAGGGGAGAGGAGATATAAAACAGAGGAAGAGGATATATGGGAAGAGAGGGGATGAGAGATGAGACAGAAAGAGGAGAGGAGGATATATGGGAAGAGAGGGGGTGAGAGATGAGACAGAAAGAGGAGAGGAGGATATATGGGAAGAGAGGGGATGAGAGATGAGACAGAAAGAGGGGAGAGGAGATATAAAACAGAGGAAGAGGATATATGGGAAGAGAGGGGGTGAGAGATGAGACAGAAAGAGGAGAGGAGGATATATGGGAAGAGAGGGGATGAGAGATGAGACAGAAAGAGGGGAGAGGAGATATAAAACAGAGGAAGAGGATATATGGGCAGAGAGGGGGTGAGAGATGAGACAGAAAGAGGAGAGGAGGATATATGGGAAGAGAGGGGGTGAGAGATGAGACAGAAAGAGGGGAGAGGAGATATAAAACAGAGGAAGAGGATATATGGGAAGAGAGACAGAAAGAGAGGGAGAGATGAGACAGAAAGAGGGAAGAGGAGATATAAAAAGAGGAAGAGGAGGATATATGGAAAAAGAGAGACAGAGAGAGTGATGAGACAGAAAGAGGGAGAGGAGATATAAAACAGAGGAAGAGGATATATGGGAAGAGAGGGGGTGAGAGATGAGACAGAAAGAGGGAGAGGAGATATAAAACAGAGGAAGAGGATATATGGGAAGAGAGGGGGTGAGAGATGAGACAGAAAGAGGAGAGGAGGATATATGGGAAGAGAGGGGATGAGAGATGAGACAGAAAGAGGGGAGAGGAGATATAAAACAGAGGAAGAGGATATATGGGAAGAGAGGGGATGAGAGATGAGACAGAAAGAGGAGAGGAGGATATATGGGAAGAGAGGGGGTGAGAGATGAGACAGAAAGAGGAGAGGAGGATATATGGGAAGAGAGGGGATGAGAGATGAGACAGAAAGAGGGGAGAGGAGATATAAAACAGAGGAAGAGGATATATGGGAAGAGAGGGGGTGAGAGATGAGACAGAAAGAGGAGAGGAGGATATATGGGAAGAGAGGGGGTGAGAGATGAGACAGAAAGAGGGGAGAGGAGATATAAAACAGAGGAAGAGGATATATGGGAAGAGAGACAGAAAGAGAGGGAGAGATGAGACAGAAAGAGGGAAGAGGAGATATAAAAAGAGGAAGAGGAGGATATATGGAAAAAGAGAGACAGAGAGAGTGATGAGACAGAAAGAGGGAGAGGAGATATAAAACAGAGGAAGAGGATATATGGGAAGAGAGGGGGTGAGAGATGAGACAGAAAGAGGGAGAGGAGATATAAAACAGAGGAAGAGGATATATGGGAAGAGAGGGGGTGAGAGATGAGACAGAAAGAGGAGAGGAGGATATGGGAAGAGAGGGGATGAGAGATGAGACAGAAAGAGGGGAGAGGAGATATAAAACAGAGGAAGAGGATATATGGGAAGAGAGGGGATGAGAGATGAGACAGAAAGAGGAGAGGAGGATATATGGGAAGAGAGGGGGTGAGAGATGAGACAGAAAGAGGAGAGGAGGATATATGGGAAGAGAGGGGATGAGAGATGAGACAGAAAGAGGGGAGAGGAGATATAAAACAGAGGAAGAGGATATATGGGAAGAGAGGGGGTGAGAGATGAGACAGAAAGAGGAGAGGAGGATATATGGGAAGAGAGGGGATGAGAGATGAGACAGAAAGAGGGGAGAGGAGATATAAAACAGAGGAAGAGGATATATGGGCAGAGAGGGGGTGAGAGATGAGACAGAAAGAGGAGAGGAGGATATATGGGAAGAGAGGGGGTGAGAGATGAGACAGAAAGAGGGGAGAGGAGATATAAAACAGAGGAAGAGGATATATGGGAAGAGAGACAGAAAGAGAGGGAGAGATGAGACAGAAAGAGGGAAGAGGAGATATAAAAAGAGGAAGAGGATATATGGAAAAAGAGAGACAGAGAGAGTGATGAGACAGAAAGAGGGAGAGGAGGATATATGGAAAAAGAGAGACAGAGAGAGTGATGAGACAGAAAGAGGGAGAGGAGGATATATGGGAAGAGAGAGAGAGACAGAAAGAGGGAAAGGAAGAGGAGATATGGGGGAAGAGAGGGGGGGGGGGGCGGAGGGGTTGTTTTGCTGGTTGGTACATTTCACATGTATGAAGGTTTCTGGACAGTTCTTTCATCAACCCATTTTTCATCACCCTTTGCTTCTCTCAACAGTCTCAAATTCCTCACACAAAATTAATTTTTCAGCATAAACATACAAATCTGAATCAAGGATCACTTTCTTCATTATTTTAATAATCACATAACTTAACCCAAAGAACAAGTCATAAGTGACTGTCCATCAAATCAATCGATTCAACATACACATTTTTACATATGTTAACTGAGGTTAAACTTACTACTGCGTTCATATCAGACTAACTGTGGTGCATCATGGTTGATGATAAGAAACGTGTGACAAAAATGTTTGGCTAATGTGAATGCAACATAACGGACATGTATTTCCTAATCTATAACAATACTACACACACTTGAACACACCAAAAGGTATATACCTCGATATATAAATTAAAAATAACAGATTACGTGTATTACAGGGAAGTGACTTATGCACAACAGTTAAAATTCTATTGCAAAATCCTTGCATATAAAAAATATGAAGTTCATCTAAAAGCCACATATGCAACCCCTCTGCCACACTGTAGATCAAACATTTTTCGCACTATTTTATTAAAGAGAAGGTGGTTTGCATAAAATCCATGTCAATAAAAGTGCTCTTAAATATATTGCATGCATACAATGAGAATATATTTATACTGTAAAATTGAAGATTTTTTGCGAGTTGTCATCAAAAAGACAATTTTTAAAATTCAATTTAAAAAATTCGATGTTGTCACCGAATTATTATCATGCACTTTACTTTTACAAATCTGATCTGATCACAAATTTTGCAGAAACAATTTCTTATTTAACAATTCTCAACAATGATTTGTTTGTTCATCCATGTGCTCGCCAACTACTGTAAAGATCAGTCTTACAGGAAGGCAGCTCAGTGATGGTGACGGCGCACAAATTCATCTCTACTAGAACACAAATTCATCTCTACTAGAACACAAATTCATCTCTACTAGAACACAAATGTGGCCTCCTTTATTTTAATATTAGATTTTCTAAGAAATATAAAAAAACATAGAAATATCAAAAGAATGTGAAATACCCTGTAGGCCTACTCGACACTAAAGTTGAGCATACTTCTACATCAAACTCTATAATAGACAAATTTGAACTTCCACATTGATTGATAATTACATTGTAAAAATAAAATATTAAAAACTCTATTAATTTGGAACATTTCTCTAAAAAGAATCAATAGCATAAAACTCTTCAATCTTTCTGAATGATCTTGAAAGGCGGCACATGTAAGAATCAATCAAGGTAGGACAAATCATACTTCAAAAGGCTAGCATTATTCATACAAAAATATATTTGTGCGGCCGAACATAAATGTATCTTTAATTCTATGAAGAGAACTGCCAACAGATGAATTTAAAAAAAGACAACTGCCTGATGTGGCTGACAAACAAAATTCACAGAATATGTTTCAGGAGAAATTAGGGTACACCAAAATAAGGATTAAAGGTCGATAGAATAACTACAAACTTTGAACGTAGTCATTCCTCTGCTAACATAAAATTTTACTTGAGCATGCTGTTATTGAATTATGCAATTCTAACAATTAAATGGTTGGTTTTCTTAGTAATGTATGTATTTGATTTTGATAAAAAATTTGTGTTGGAATGTCCAAAGTTTTGCATAAATTCTATTTCTCTGTTTCTGTTTCTTTGTATTTTGGCATCTTCTATTTAGAAAAAAATCCTCAAACCCTATCCAGTCACCTTTAAGACAAAATAAATACAATTGCACTCATTTCACAGGCTACAGTTGAGTAAAAGTCAACAAGATAATATACATGTAAAATATCTTGCAATCTATATACATGTATATAATATTAGAGTAATCCTATATTATAATTCCATGTGTTGACATAAGGTGTCACAAAAAAAAATGAAGAAGAGAAGTTTCATGCTTTAAATCCAGCAGTTTTTATGAGGTCACAACTTTCTGATGTACCTAACGTCAATATTCAGTGATACAGAAGTTATCACTTGACAAAGATTTTAGGTACATTGAAAATTTGTGACCTTATAAAAACTGTTGGATTTAAAGCATGAAACTTCTTTCTTTATCATTTTTTTGTGGTAAGAGTGATATGTAGGTAGACATTGATGATGTGGCTGATTTCTACAGCTCTCTTTCTTAGCCCAAAATTGATGTTTTATTCACTAAAGTGTTCTTTTATTAAACATAAAGGCAGTTGAAAAGTGAGTTAATTCCACCCCTCTCAAATCTGTCACATAAATTAAGTGGAGTGATCAGTAATGATTCTTCAATGGCATGAGTTGTGCATTTGAAGATCAAAGTCTTTTGAAATTTGAATAAAAATCACTGAATATTGGTAATTTTAAATTGACAAACTGGCAAGAAATCATGGGAATTAAAATTGAGATGCACAACAATTACGTTATAAAAATGACAAATCTAGCTGAATCATGATAAAATTGAGTGATGATATCAACTCTTGTTATTAAACTGTGAAGGGATTTTTAGGCGAGTCTTGAAAATGTTCTCATCTTTTGTTTAAAGGGGAACTTGATACAAGTAACTATATTAAAAGAGTAGGAAAAAAATCTTTGATATTTTCAGCGTTATATTGTTACAATGGAATTTTATGCATTTCCTATCTTTCTGAGTGTTGCAAATGGTGACTCATCAAATTTTCATTCAGAGCAAAGAATTAACATGTGTATAGTTTATACCAGTACATTGCACCTCTTCAACCCCGAGAGACATAAGAAACTTGTTTCTGAGAAACCTTCGTACAAAACACGAGCAGGTTTGTCAGGATGGTGCCAATTTAAAAACGACAGGACTCAGTAACCTGGCATGATACTAATTAATCTTTAAAAATATATGTATAATAACTATTTAAAAGAATAAAAAAAATAACTACCCCCAAAAAAGAGAGAAGTCATTGTTGGTGATAATAGTCAAAATTGACTGGTTGCCGTAAAAACACTAACCAACAACAATAACATCTTCAAAATTGCATAGAAAATCATACTCTCCCAGCCTTTTCCCCCTCCCATCCAGAGTTTTGCAGCAGAAAATTTGCAACAATTGATGCATCACAAAAACTAAAACTTTTACAGTATATCAAATGGAACGAGGTGGAATGGAAATATCAGGTACATCTGATTGTGAATGTTTCAAAATAAAAATTGCCCACTGGAAATAATCCTTTAACAATGAAACGGCTGAATATATATACAATCAAAACAATGCATAAATGGTACATTTGTTGCAAATTTCTTCATTACCCAAAAATAAATTATCCAATGCAGAATGATAGCATAAATATGAGTACACTAAACTTCAGCCTAAATTAGCATTTCAGCCTATATTAGCAGCTGCTAAGTAACTACATGAACCAGTACCTCAATAACTAGGTAATCATAATTTTTACAAGTGTACAACAAAATAAATCATCCTAATATCAAAATGAAAGCACTCAATAGTCAAAGCCCAGTTGCATGCATACAAATTTTCCCTCTCAAATTTTCGACTAGAATCAAATTTGGCAAAATCGTGAAACACGTTTCTTATAATGGTGCTAATTAGTCAGCTAATTAGTCAAATGTGTATATAAAATCATGGGACTAACTAGAACTATACCACTAGTTCTAATTGATGTAATGACAATCCAAAGAGGACTTTATAAAAAATTGAGGGACTATAGACTGTCCCATTGGTTCCACATCCACTTTGATGAAAAAAAATTGTTAAAAACATGACCCCATAATATCTTAGGACTAGAAGGACATAGGATCATTGATATACAGGACCAAAGAGATAGACCAGGGCCCTGCCTTATAATGTTATATAGAGTTAGGATTGATCTGAATCAATCACAAGTCCTCCAATCAATCGCAAGTTTTCATGTACATAATTGCTGTTGATATCAATCACAACAAATTTGTGATTAGTCGCTACTCTTTATAAGACAGGGCACTGGAGAGCTATAGCAAGATTTAAAAAAGCTCTCTTCAAGGCTCTCTTTTAAATACTATTGCTGCGTCTTTCTGCTTTCTTAAATGTAAACACAATTATACATTAACCTTTTTCCACGTTAAAAAGAAGAGTTCCACTATTGCAGAACATATTTTCCCTTGCAAAAGACACCAATTCCACTAAAATATAACCTCTATATTCAATACATTTATGAGTTGCTAATAACCGAGTTTGCTACAGAGATGTCAATACGTTGTTCTCCCTTCTAGATGACCGTACGGTCAAACCTGTCTACTGAGACCACCCAAGGGAAACAGAGGAAATGGCCACTCTGGACAGGCTACAGTCGCTAGACAATACAAATTTCTTTATTGAGGGAGACAAAATAAATGGCCACTAGGACAGCTTTGACCGTATTTACTCCAATGAGCCAGTAGAAGAGTTCAGAACCTGTATTTGATACAGGTCGGGCATTTCTCTCTGGAAGATCGTTATCTGCCTCCAGAGTTTGGGGGACTGGTGAATGGCACGTCTGGCTCTGGCTCTGTTGCACCGATGGACCTTCTTTGTAGCAGGATCACCGCTAAGGTCCCATTACAATTCTGTGTGTTTCTGAAGAAGAACAAAAAAGAATGAAGAGGGGAGATATTTCAGTGAAGTAGAGAGATTGGATGATTGCAGAATCACTGTAATAGAAGTTTGAACAGCCCACTACGAATGTTGTTGAAAAAGAAATAACCTTAAAGTTATAAGAAAAAGACAAGCATTATATGTCAATTTCAAATGTATTCTTGAAAACTTCATGCAAGTAACTCGATACCCCCCCCCCCCCACCCCTCCAAAAAAACCTTCAACAAGAATGTCGACCCGAACTGCACATTCCAATTTCAATATTATATTATTCTGCTGCAGCTCTGAAGATCATCTCTTGATTTCGTCAGAATCTTTATTCTTTATTTATTTATATATTTATTCTTTCTTTCTGTATTTTTTTGTAGGTCATATTGTCTAAAAAGCTCGCCATCCAATCTGTATAATTTTTTCAGGGATAGAAAATCTCTCCTTCTGTGTGATCACTCAACCGAGACCGTTATCTAGGCACCATTTTGTGAAATCACATTATCAATCATATCTTCCTAACCAGCCACACACAAGAAATTCACCAAATTTGGTACACAAAAACTTCAGGTCGAGGGTCATTATCTAGGTATATCCAGCTAGCTGATTGTTAATATCCTCTTAAACTGAATTTTAATAAATATATCCAAGATACTTGTGTGTTATGAAAAGAATATCATTAGTGCTTACTGTTGAGTCATTTGGGCAGTCACAGTTGTTGTTTTCTGATGGTTGTTCTAGAAGCTCCATGCCCTCGTGTATCTTTGGTGAACCAACTTGCCTTGATGCATATTCCTGTCAAGAACAAAAACACACATCGGTGTCAGATGAATACACATTGTGGTGTTAATAGTATTTTTACACTACAATGCTATCAGAAGAATACACAAAGTGGTGTAGCATTTATACACTACATAAACATCCTTTACGCTTCAAAGTGTATGAACACGCAGTACAATGTTAGCTCTCTTACACTACATAAACAACCTGATATGCTTTTAAAAATATGAATAAATAGTGTGGTGTGTGGTGTTGGCTTTCTTACACTACACAAACACCCTACTGTATATGCTTCAAAAATATGAATACACAGTGCAGAGTAAACTTTACATATCTTTGTATTTCCTTTTCATTTAGAAATGGTATATTGAGTACTGTATATGTGTAATTAATGCATTTTCACTGATATTAGGTGGTGTGTATGATTGTACATATCACCTCTTCTATTCATCAGAATCTATTTTTTTCTTCTTTCTGTACATTTCCTGTGGAACAGATACCTCAAGAATGGCAATTGCATTTTCCTTTGAAGTTGGCATTCTTGGTTTCAAACTCTTTACTCATGAATAAATGTGTTTTTCACATTTGATATCAATGCATTTTAAAATCTTACATTGTTTATTTATTGTGTGATATCTAACACCAAACACTATATTCAGTTTAATATATTTGTGCTTTCATCCTTGATAGAATCACTCTCAGAAGCATGAAGGTAATTGTGTAGGGTAAGAAATTTATGTATATGGGGGAAATGCCACTCTAATGAGTCAGGGGGAAGGGCGGTAGGGTTATGCATTTAAGTGTGCCAAAAATTCCCTAAACATGGGCATGATTTTGCGTTGGAAAACTCCTCAAAATAGGGCCCCATTTTCAGATATGCTATTTCCTTCACAATAATACCTCACACATATTCTCGCTAAGGAGTAAATCAAAGATTAAAAATAAAATGAAATAATTTCCCTCTTCATCCAAAGTCATAATAATGGGTACCCTTAACTATTACAATAACCCTTGTAATGGGTAGAGGTTTGGAGGCACACCCAGATCTAAACCCAAGCTGAATACTCCCCCCACCCCCCAGTGCCCCCACCCCCCCCCCCCCTCCCCCTTGAAGAAATTAACACTAATTTGATCCATGTCTGACATTTAACTGATTTAAGACTCTTTTTATTGTTGTATGACAGCTTGTTTTTCTTCTTCATGAACTTACCTCTAAAACTTGTAAATAATAACAGAAGATATTGTTGGACGTCAGGTTCTCTCTCACGTAAGCTTTCCCATTCTCAGCTATTGACTGTGCCTGTATGCCAAGAGATTAAAAACAAACAAATATTCAGCAAATATAAAAATGGCGGTTTTACAAATATACTATGTAAACACAGATAGAGGGTAGTGACCAAACTATTCAGAGAAACGAAAGTACATATAGACCTCTTTATACATTACATTACTGTGTTAAAACCTAAAGCTACGGTCACAAAGATTTGATGCGTTCGTACGAATCTCCCTGGTTTTCCATGGTCTTCCCGAATGTCCATTGTCTGAAAATCGTTCGTACGGCGTTCGTAGCAATTCGTAATGGCATTTGTGACCGAGGCTATAGATAACATGTATTTTATGTGGAAATAGTAAAGACAAACACAAACAAGCTATTTGATCCCTACGCCCTCCGTGCCATTCTCACTTCCGCACATTTCAGCAGAAGCTTATTACCATAAGCTCTTTGACATTTTATAAATTTGATATCAATATTTTTATTACATTTATGACACTGTGACCGTTGACCTTTAAATTTTGACCTAACTACCCCAAAATATAATCTGTTTGTTTTCATTTTGGTGATACATACTATCAACAGGATTAAAGCTCATAATTCCTCTAGTGTTTCTTGAGATATTGCAATAATGAGTCTAAAACCTATAATTTCACAAATTGACCTCTATAACCTTTGACCTTTGACCTACCCCACCCAAATCTTTTCAAGATTGTTTTCCTATGGTGATACATACTATCACCAAGTTTGAAGTTCATACCTCAAGTGATTGTTGAGATATGATAATGAGAAAGCAGGATGGAAGTATAGACGGATAACCCAAAAACATAATGTATCCAGCCCCCCCCCCGTTTGGTGGGCAAAGGCATAAATAGCACTCAGAAATTATATTTCTTGAATTGATAGGTTTTTATCATTTTAGGAATACAATCAAAAGTGGCAAGAAGATGCAGATAGGGGTGGATGAAGTTTAATGAGCTGGTCTCAATCCTAGCTGGTACAAGGATTATGATGAGAGTAAAAGGCAACGGTACACTTTAAGCCAACCTTAAATTAATTTGTGCTTGACCTAATAATGATTTTTATATTTTTTTATTTTTAACAGTATTCCCAAAAGCACAAATAATATGTTCAAAAATATCCAGCAACCCACATTAACAAAACTGCCTTTCTCTATTAAAATTGACCTCCTTTTTCTAGTCCTTTTTGTCTTTCCTGAGAAAAAGTAGAAACTTAAACAAAAATATATGAAAAAAGAATACTTGTCTTAAAAGAAATCAACCATACGTGACAATACATCAGCGTCTATTCAGCAGGTACAATGTATAATTAAAAGGCATTGACTGAAAACCAGCAGACTGTGAAATTGGTGCTTATTGGTTTATTAAATCAGGTCTATTTAAACATAGTGTGATAAAAGAAATCAACCATACATGAAAATATATCAGCGCATTGAATTTTTATTTGCACTCTTCTACTTTTGGTTGTCACACCTCGCTTATATGGCGCTTTACTTTAATATTTACTTGGAAAAATTATCCCACGTTTGCAAAATCTCCATGGTTTAACATGAATAATGTATGGATTACGGGCAATTTCAATTGTTTGCGTTGGATAGTGATCAGCATGCACAAATGATGCAATAGAACCATGACTAATATTCTCTTTGCCCTAGACTGATGGGAAGAATTGGACAACAAAAGCTGCTGCCTCCGAAGGAATAATAATGGTAGTAATAAAATAGCATACTACCAGCCTGGGAGAAAAAATAAATCTATCTCATCATTTGAGGGTATGGTTTGGACTTTGGAGTAGAACAAAACAGAATAAAATAAATAAAATAATTGTTTTGATATTCTAATACATGGACACTCAGGGGCAGATGTCTGCGCAAAACTGGCTGCGTTTGCGTAAAGAGTTGGCGTAAAAGAGACATCTACGCGAGCACCAATTGAAAGTGTTTAATAGTAGTTCTGTGCAATTTTATTTTGAATATCGATTTCCTCTATAAACATAAAAGATAACATTGTTTTCAGAGTACGGCCCCTGGTCTGAACATCAGATCAAACAAAATTCATATCTGGGCGGGGCTTAATGTGAGTGTGCACTGATGATCGGCCAGCTGTCATGTCAATTGACCTCTTCCAAACTAGTTCTGTATACGATATTGCTATCCAGTCCGTACACCTGTCTTGCTATAAAACAATGATTCTATACAATGTTTGTTCACATGAGTTTTGTATAAATTTCCTGTAGTTTGAACAGACTGTCTCTCTCTCTCTCTCTCTGTTGGTCTCTCTCTTCCCATATTTCCTCCTCTTCCTCTTTGTCTCTCTTCTCTCTCTCTCTCTCTCTCTCTCCATCTCTTCCCCTCTCTCCTCTGCCTCTCTCTCCCCGTATCTCCCCCTCTTCCTTTTTCTGTCTCATTTCTCTCTCTATCTCTCTCTCCCTCCCTCCCTCCCTCCCTCCCTCTCTCTCTCTGTCTCTCTCCTTTCCTTTCTTTACTCACCGAATCATCATTCTGCATGGCCCACTCGATCCTCTCTTCTAAGTCACTGAGGTCCAGCTTGAAGGGGATATAGTGGACCCAGGGTTCAAGCTCCGCGTAGAAGTGCTCGTAGTAGATGGAGTCGTGTCTGAAGACTGCGCTATCCCCGGCAAGCAGGTAGGGGAGCCTGTACGCTGCCACGGTGCCGTCCACGTTGATCTGGTACTTGAACTAAAAGATGAAGGGAAAAATTAAGAAATGGATTGATTGATACAGAAGGAACAATGTTATTATTGAAGATAACTAACTTAAATATTCATATCTAATAAGTACCATAGAATAATTATAGTAACCCCTATAATGAGTGACTAAGTACAAAGGAAATAGAACGAGAAGGAAAAGCTACAATACCGATGCCATCCACGTTGATCTAGTACTTGAACTAAAAGATGAAGAGATAATTTAAGAAATGGAATAATTGATACAGAAGGAAAATAGATATTTTTAAAGATAAGAAACTTAAGTATTCATATATATAGGGGATAGGTACCATATAATAACTGTAGTAGCCACAATAATGAGTGACTACAAAGGAAAAAGAACAAGAAGGATAGGCTAAAATAAGGAATACTATTTCTGTTTGATCATTTTATGATATCTCTCTATTCAATGTATCTTTGTATATTATGTTTTATAAATAAAATTATAACTTGAAGAATAATGTCCCAAGCAAGATTTTGTACATTTACTTGGCATTTTATTCATTACAGAACCCTAAAAACAACTTCATTATTATTAACCCAACAGCAACAATAACCCTTCAATGTAGAAGAGAAATAAATATGCCACAACCAAACAGGTCAGCTTCAAAAGGCCCGTCTTCACTATCTCGAGATTGCCAAATATCCAGCTATTTGAATTATCCCGATCGCAAACTATCCAGCTATTTGCGTCTTCATTAGACTGAAGTAGCAAATTAGTTGGATAGTTGGTCGGGATAATATCCCAAGATATCTCGGTCTAGTTTGCAAAATATCCCACTATTTCCCAACTAGCGGGATAGTTTGCGACCGTCTTCATTAGACCGAAGTACGGAGTCAAATATCCCGAGCCCATCATGCACAACGATTTCCGGTTTTCCTCGCACAGTATGCGATCTATACCGCTCAGCGCACTGACCTCAGAGGCTCAGCGCCACGCTAGTACAACTAGTAAACACTGAAAACCGCAAAACCGCAAACTAGACCGACATATCTTGGGATATTATCCCGACCAACTATCCAGCTAATTTGCTACTTCGGTCTAATGAAGACGCAAATAAGCTGGATAGTTTGCGATCGGGATAATTCAAATAGCTGGATATTTGGCAATCTCGAGATAGTGCAGACACGCCTAAAGAGGCACTTCCGAGATGACCTTACAGGGGTCATAGGGGTCAAACACTTAACCCCATTTTATTGATGGCATACTCTTTCTACACCACAGCAACCATCTGCTTATCATCTGTACAGGTAACCATGCAAGTCCTGCATGCAAACAAGAAGATAGGAGGTGATCTGGAGTATTAAAGCCCCACTGCACTATGTATAGCTACTTGCGCCTTCTATATAGCAAACAATCCCTAATCGATGACCATTGGTCCCCCATGATCCTCTTTATCTTATGTTAATTGAGAGCTGATTCGATGAGATAACCACCTGTCAGTAAACTTGCAGGGTGGTCTAACTCTAATCCCTTCTGTAAAGTAGTACAGATGGGCTTTAACAAGGATTTCTTTGGGAAAAGAGCAAGCCGGCCCACATTTGTAGATTTGTGTCTTATCTCTCCCCTTTCTCATTGTTTGTTTCTCATTTCTTCCTTTCTTTCTTTACTTTTTTAAAACATTAATTAGCAAGGAAAACTCAATTCAATATTTCAGCAAGATTTCCAAGCAAGCCTAGAATTAAAAGAAGAAGTACTGCTAATGTTTATTTGAACATGTTACTCCCACATCCAATCGCCTACAACACAGGCACTAGCTAGCAGTCAGTTCTGTCCAGGGAAAGGTGAAACATTTTCAGGAGACAACTCTTCCTTGAAAGGTCATAGAGGTTAAACCTCTGACATATTACCGTCTAAACACTTCCACCCTTGTTCTCCATGGCTACATTTATATAATTTTTTTTTTTTCATACCAGAATCACACCCAGCTTAGACAAATTTTACCAAGAGTTAAACCACATTTGCTGTTCCCAAGTTTTGTTTAGCTGGTCAGATCGCGCTGATCTAACACAAAGATAAGGGTGCATTTTTTAAAGCATAGTTTTGCCAAATTAACTCAACTTCATCTGTAATCACAAATCTTTAAATACAAAGCTGGGACTGCAATATTTTGAAGATAGACTAACAGTAACAGCGGCATGTTAATAACATGCAATAACAGTCTGCAAAATATAGACTATCAGTTCACATGGCAATGTTGAGTGTGGATGTAGAACTAGCCCCCACCCCAAGTCTTACAATATAATGGTACTGTGAAATCAACTTCATATTCACAATTTGGTCAGTGTTTCATGTTCCTAATTCAAGCTTCAAAAAGATTTATGAACACAGCCTATACGCATCTGGGGGCAGTATTACTATTAGGATTGGCATACTGGGAAAACTTGAACCAAATGACCTGCCCTTACTAATCTGGACAATCAATCATTGTCTCGGTCACCTGGCATACCATTTGGACACAAATTTACAAATTTCACTCCTTCCCTGATTTTTTCTGAAGGTCTGTTTCTGCATGATGACGTTCTGTATGTGACTCAAGAAAGTTTGTGATTTATGAATCAAAATATAGGTGCTCATTTCCCATGTCTTTATTTATTTATATGTTATTTCGGGGGGGGGGGGGGGGGGGTAAAATTTTGAATCATTTGTCACCCTTTCATACATATGAAGGAAGTTGGTCTATATACAAAGCTTTCACTACATGTGCATAAACCTATTTGTTATACTAAAGCCCCTCTAAAATGTTGGCAGCCCCCAACATTTTTTGGTAAAATTTCACTTACAATGAATCATAATGTGAAAGAGGATGTCATTTAAGACACATTTCTGCAAGGATTTTCAAAACAAATGTGTTTGAAGTTGAATATTGATGAAAGAATATTTAGGTTTTCTGCGTACAACAGAAAACCCAAAATTATGTATTCTATTATCAATATTGGTCTTCATACACATTTTTTTGCAGAAGTGCTTTGGACATCCTCTTTCACATTATGATACAATTTAAGTTAAATTTTGCCATCAAATTTTTGGCGAATTTGGGGCCGCTCCCAACATTTTAGAGAGGCTTGAAGACCAAGAATTTTCACAAATTTTGTCAATTAATGCAGAAAGAAACTTTGGTGACTTTCACAAATGCAGTGTTGTGATCCCATTTGGACCATTCGCAAAGTTTGTCATCAAAGGTTTCATGCAAGCCAGTTTCTCTAACTTTCTGGTTTATGAGCAGTCATTCCTCCTAAATAATGGGGTAATTAAGTTAATTACTCATTAACATGTAGTATAATAACAATTTGATTTCATTTTTGGGCTAATGAACCTCTAAGACTAAGAATAGGAAAATGAGGTTGTGGCGTCGTGAACCCAAAGAACTAGATGTAATGAGCCATCAACCTTCTAATTATAGATTCCTAATGTGTTTTAAATTAAATTTATTTATTTTTCTACTGAATGATTTTCTCTACTCTTGATTCATTCAATAGTACACGTAACCTAGCTGCAGAGAGAGACCTTTTCTTGAGCTATTCTATAAAATAATTAGATATTTTTTTTATTTCAGTCTAATTATCAATCTTATCTCTGTACTAGAATTATCTGATTTCTTTTGTTAAATAATTTGTTGGGGTGCAAATCCATACATGCCTTTAATTATTAAGTTTGCAATCACCCCTTTTCCTGTCAATTCAAAGCTATGCTTCCCTTTACAGTTTTCTGCTGAGAGGCAGAAGGATATATATGTGAAATTGTTAAAATAGTTAAGAAAAAGACATTTCTACTTTTTCAAAATTCTGCCTTTAATTCAACTTCAAGCCAATCCTTCTATGTCATCTGATCTGTCACCAAAATAAATATTACAGTCGAATCACCTGCCACCGAAAATAAACATGGATTCAAATTCTCACAAACCTCATGCTTCCCAATTGTACATATTTTCTGTCAGTCACTGAGTGACAACAATTTTATTATATTTCTTACCCCGTTGACTACTAAATTACCTCATTCCCGTAGACTGAACAAAGGAACCACCAGGCTCCCGTAGACAATGGGTTATATATGACATCACAATCAGCCTGCCAAAATATAGTATTCTTTTGCTAGGCAAGGAACACTTACCATCGCTCATAAAAGGGAAGGAGGGGGATGAGAAACTTGGAATTACTTTCATCTGGTCTAAAAATCAATCTGGTCATAAAAAAGACTTTTCCACATTTCTAATAGTTAACTCCAAGTTCAGTGTCGAACCCTACTCCCTATCCCCGGAATTCCAGTAAAGTTGCAAAGTACTTGCTAGCTGATCTAGCTTTATTTTGTTTTGTTTTAAATAATTATGATCATCACATTTGATGAGGTAATAAAACAAAATGAAAAAGCTTATATATCAATGGTATCAATGGTGTGCGCGGGCAAGCACTGAATCCAATGACCGGGGTAATAGTATATTTGTATATAGTATATTTGTAAAGCGCTTAGAGACATTTGTTTTAAGCGCTATAAAAAAGCTAAATATTATTATTATTATTATTATCAGTATCAGTTCACTCTGCACTCCGTCTAGACTTCTAGATCCGCTGAGACTGGCTGGGGTGGGGTCTCTGCACTGAATGTCGTTTCTCTATCCATAGCAATTGCAGTGGGAGTATGATAGGGGTTGTGTGTTCGGACACAAAAAATGGGGCCATCTCTTTTTTGCCGTTGGGTTTTAGGAAAACATGTCTCAAGAAGCACCAAGACTACGAAGACTACGAAGACTATTTTTGATATTTATGATATTGTTAACATACATGTATCTTTTGAAAGAATCATGGAACTTTGGATACAAATTTGTTGAAACTATCGTCTGGAAACTCTTGATACACCTATCCAAACAAATAATGGGTGCCTAGTATGTCTCAAGGAACTCTCACAAAACATGACACAGGTGAATGGTCATAAAGGAGGATATATTTTGGACTGCATTTCTAATCCCTAACCAATGAACGATAACACCATGAAAAATAACTCTTCAAACACAAACACCACTTTATTAGGCACTTGAATACATTTCTAAAGCATTTATAGGAGTCAGCAGTATATACCGGTACATTAAAGTCATTCAGCCAGGATTACACTCCCACATATCAGGGATTATAGATTATGTCATAGCATAATAGCAGCCCAATGAGACTCTATATTTGTGAATCGAAATGATGACCTGCAAAATACAGTGTAATCCTTTTATACTTTTATGTGAATAGATAGTACTCGAGCATGCTGCCATAACTAATAAAAGTCTGCAATTTTACTAGCTGTATAAGAATCAAAAGAAAGAAGAGAGTTCACATCATGTCAGATAGTCCACCTTCCCAGAATGGCTATTGTCACATTCACAATAAGGTATTTTCGAACGGGACTGTCGCAGTTTGCAATCCTAAAAGTTATAAACAAACATCCACTTCCCGTCACATCGGAAAGAAACAACAAGTATTCACATTTTGAAAGTACAAGGCAGGTGAGCAGGTATTTGAACTACAAGCCGGCCTAACCCCAAAGCTAATTGCCTCTGAACAGCAAGTAACTTCGAGTAAGGACCCCCCTCCCCCCACCACCAGATCACACTCACTATAAGATCGCTGGTGGTTTATAACTTTGGGTAAACTATACAGTTTCATAACCATGAGTGCATCTGCATGGTCAGTATTAACTAGAAGATAAACCTTGAAGTTTAAGCCCCACTGTCCTACTTGTAGCTACTTGCTCCCTCTATATAGAAAACTTCCCAAATCGGTGCCTGTTGGTCCCCCATGATCCTCTTTTTCTTATGGTAGTTGAGAGCTGAGTTGATGAGATAGCCACCTGTCAGTGACCTGGCTGGGTGGTCTTATCCCTTCTGGCCCAGTAGTATTGACGGTCTTTAAAGTTGCCACCTCAAATTTAAGTTTACATGTGATCCTATCATAACTGAACAAAAACACTACCCCAACAATTCCCCAATACCCTTGAAACTCCCAGATAAACTTACGTTAAAGAAGTCGTAGAAGGACACGTGTTTGACCTTGGGACCGTACTCCGCCTCCTCGTTCCTGAAGAAGAAGAAATTGGTGAGGGCAGCATCTAGGAGTTCCGGTCGTCTTCGGGACAGCTTGACGAGGTTCAGCCTCTCACGTCGACTGTCCCGCCCCCTCCAGAAAGCTTTTCCCGTCTTGTTCTCCCATTTGGGTCCTGTGTTGGCTTGTACTGACAACATGTCAAGAGATACCCTGTTGAAATAATGAGACAGTTAAAAAGTGATACCCCAGTCACAACAATGAGACCAGGGGGGTGTTTCACAAAGATCCTAAGTTGAACTTATCTCTTAGTTGGACTTAACAATCATGGAAAGCCGTTAGCATCTTTGAAAAGAAATTCTAAAAGTTATTTTAAAAATCAATATTGATTCAAATCATTCATATTTTCTATTATCAAGGAGATATCATGTTCTTGATGTGGAATTTATGAAAAGTCTAAAAAAAATTGAAGTTTTGCTTCTGAATATATTTTATTTTAAGGTTACAAATGGCTCTCCATAATATTAGAGTCCAACTTAGATTTAAGTTCGACTTAGAATCTTTGTGAAACATCCCCCTGGGCCCCATTTCACTAAACTTGTCATCAGTGACAAATGACAGTTTTTGATACAAGCTAGGAAATCCTTGCTTATGATTGGTTATCAGCGGATTTGTCACTAATTTTTGTCATATTTCATTGGAAAAAAAGCTTTGTGAAAAGGGTCCCATACAAACAATGAGAAACAAAAAAAAGAGAGATTGGTACTACAAAATTGAAGAATAGCGAAGGGATACAGACATACAAAAGATTTTCATCTTGCACTTATCAGGGTGACTCGCAAGAAAGAACAGAAATCTAAGATAAGACAATATACCGGTAAGTGGAAGCTAATTGAACAGAGCACGCAAAATAAATAACTGGTTTGTAATCTATTTTACTGTGTATTATTTGTACTTGTTCATATCTTAGTCTTGTTGAAATGTTTTTAAAATCTGAGCTTGTAAAACTTGCAAAGAAATTTAGCTTCTGGGCTACCATTTTGCAGTTGTTTCAATAAACCATTCTACTACTTCTACATAATGGGTTGTGATTGGCCGCCAGAAAGTAAACTTAATTAAATTAATCGACACTGACTTTGTTGATTATCAGCGACGCTTAAAGTCTGTTTGGCATGACTGAGATATCATGCACTTCATAGCATTTATGGCAGTGCCATATTTATAGGGGTCAAGGATCAAAGTTAAAATACATTGGGGGTCATATCTGGACTGTCAGGTTCATGTTTTAATGTCTATTGAACCTTGACAGCAAGTTGAGGGGTTGTGATTGGCTGCCGAAAAGTAAATTTAATCATGCAAGACGCATAGAATATACTTCTTTGTGGTCTTGATAAGACATTATTATTTCTTTTCTTAATTATAAAAATAAAAATAGCTTATAGCTATATTTATATCGTGCATATATTCATCTCAGGGATGCTCAAGGTGCATACAAAGTTCTATTATTACCCTGGCTTTAGCCCAGCTGCCCCAAGGGGCTAAGCATTCAGGAATAAATTCCTACCAGGTACCCTTTTACTGCACCTGGGTGGATAGTGGCAAATGTACCTTCATGTCTTGCTAAAGGATATTGGTGCTGCAGCGGGACTCCAAACTGCTAACCATTTGATTTGCAGGCCAGAGACATATCCACTAGACCAAAACACCTCTGGTCGTCTTACACTATACAAATTCTTTCTTCTTCTGGTGATTGTTCTCTTTTTTAAAAGACTTGGATGGTAAACTGTATAGGCCAGTGCCATCTCCTCAGCATCCCTTCTACATGATACTCTATATATCTGTCTGTCTCTCTCTCTCTCTCTCTCTCTCTCTCTCTCTCTCTCTCTCTCTCTCTGTCTGTCTGTCTGTCTCTCTCTCTCTTCTCTCTCTCTCTCAGTCTGTTTGTCTGTCTGTCTGTCTCTTCTTCTTCTCTGTCTGCCTGTATGACTCTCTCTCTCTCTCTCTTCTTCTTCTTCTTCTCTCTCTCTCTCTCTCTTCTCTCTCTTATCTCTCGCTCTCTCTTTTCTCTCTTCTTCTTCAGCATCTCTTCTACAGGATACTCTCTGTCTCTCTGCCTCTCTCTTCTTATTATTCTCTTCTCTCTCTCTCTCCTTCCCTCCCTCTAATCCCTTTACTATTTAGGATTCACACTCATTTACTAATACACAACAACCATTAAGGCCCTTCCTTCTTTGTCAATGTTTGTATTGCCTGTTGTTTAAGAAGACTACAGCAAATATCGGACAATCCCAGACATGACAAATTCTGGACGTTTCACTTTTTTTATGGCTTCTGTTTTTTTACTCTTTTCTTTTTGATCAGTGAGAACGAATCCCAAAGACTGCATACCACAGGCCCAGGAAACGGCTCCTTTTTAACCAGTACAAACAAAAAGTGATGTAGCTATGAAACATCTTCTTGTTTTCATACAGACTTACTATGGCACAGTACAAACACGAGATTATGTTTTCAAGATAAATATCAAGCTAAAATGGGCTCAGAGATTGAAAATTGATTCACTTTGTCACTGATTAGAATTGTTTCACTTTTCACAAGGGCTCTTTTCATTTCCGGTTGCACTTTTAGAATTTCAGAGGCAAATTTACCCAGGTTTATGTTTTTTCTTTCACAGCAGTAAATAACTCTCCAGTGTTTGTACAAGATTCTGTAAGGTACCAATGAACAAACAACTAAATCAAGATAGTGGTCTCATCTTAAAGCAAGTTTTGATTGAGTAACATGTTTATCTTAAAAAATTGCCTGTGTGTAAAGCATCTACATGCAGGTTTTCGGACATAAAGGATTTTACTAAAAAGAGAAATTTACACAAGCATGTCCAGCACTGGATAAAGATACATTGCTGGTATATCAATACAAACTGCAATGGCTCTACAGAATATGGGGCTGCCCAAGATAAATTATGCCTCCCCCCCCCCCCCCCCCATGGAAGGATTCTGCATCCCAAGACCCCGCCCCTTTCATCAATTTTTAGATACCACACTGTATTGATTTTTCTTTTTCCTTCATTCATCACAATTGCTCTCTAGTAATCCATTCCCAATAAACACATATTTTTTATGGATGACATGATCACATACAGTTAAAAAGATAAAAGCATATTCTACCAAATTCAGCTGTTCGAGAATACACCTATATGTACCTATATTTTCTTCTTTTTTCTACTTTTTGCAGTGTTTCTTTGGGGGATTAATAATGCAAGTAAGCTGTTCCTTCCCTTTAAGATTTACCCCAAACTTCAGACTTCAGTGACTGGGGAGGAAGCGGAATGGCGCAAATAACTTCCACTTTGTCTGATTCTGGCACAGGAAGGAAACGGGTTGAAACGCTAGCTCCCTCAAATTGGCTACATTTTGGCAAATTTTAGTCTTGCTTAAAAGACTTAATTTCTTACTCTCCTTCATTTCAGAATAACCTCCAATAGGAGACCTTGAAAATTGGGATGAAAAGACCAAGGCTATCTATATAATCATCGTACCAAAGTGCCAATATTGACATCCTCACATTGCAAGTTAAAGGCATCGTTTAACAATGTTAAATCTGAGATGCATGGCCCTAAGTGTTATCAGTGTCTGTGATATGGTGTTTATTGAAGCCCTAAATAAATTGCGCTTCAAAATGACCATGAAGTGCCTCAAAAAAATAAAAATCTTTAAGTGACCGATTTTACCATACTCGTTTTCCCCAATAGACTGTAGTGTTATAAAAACCGTTAGGAGAAAGGTTTTTGATAATTCGATTTCCAATCTTAAATATCTTGATAATCAGACTGGCGATAGGCTTGTAAAAGTCATGTGGTTCCTGACTGACCTAATGGTTTATAATTATCATTGCAGCATGAGCTAAATCCAGGATTTTGTTTCAGAATCTGAAGCAAAGATATCCAATCCCCTTAAGGGTCTGATGTATTGTAAGGTAAATATAATGATGGCAAGCTTTATAAGCATCTACAAACATTGACTCTATGAAGGAGACATTATGTTGAGATAATATTGACATAATGTTTGGCTACTTCAAATAATCAGTATGTGTTAGATGTATTGTGTGGTGCTTGTCACGATCACAAGCATGGCTTTCATACATTTTCTTCTTTGAGAAAATCAGCACAAGCATACAAGTATTGTGTAGTATTTCATTAATGGTCATGATGACATCCCTACCGGTAGTCATATTAAAATAGTCAAAAAAAAATCCCTTTTTTTCCCTTTTTCCATAAGAAGGTGGAGGAATATATTATTATAGTATATTGTTATCTGTCCTCTAAAAGATAAAGACCTTCCTCAGTCATTTGTGTACTGGAACGCTGGGAAAGTTGTCTGGCAATACATTCCATTGATATTACTGATGAAGCCAATTTGAAGTTTCAATAGGTTACTACTTATGGTGATTACGACTTTCTTATTTGTTTGTCCGATTTTGTTCAAACTTTCACCAATTTGCTCCTGATTTTTCCTTTTTCATTTAACAGTTGTTTGCTGTTAAGGTCATTGATTTTCCTTTAACTCTTTCTTGACAAAATTTCTTTCAAACTTTCACCATTTTCCCTTTTTCTCATTTTTTGCTTTTATATACATGTAACTTGCTTCAAATGTTGGATTACCCTTTCACATATCATCTGTTTAACGCCAGAATGGTGTTAACTCATTTTATCTAATCCCTTCAGGCTCCAAACATACACAAAAAACTCAAATTGTTTCAAATGTTGGATTACCCTTTCACATATCATCTATTTGGAGCCAGAACAGTGTAAGAGGTATAAACCAGTTTTGGAAATGCCCCAATCTCAAAAAATGAAATGGAAGCTCTTATTACCCATCATGTGAAAGAATATGTTTTGACTGATACGTAATGATACAAATTTTCATGGGAAACCGCCTACTAATTGATATATTTGGTAAATTATTATATCTATATGGACCTGATAGACATCGCACACGTGTCGCGTAGTCCCATATACATCTTTCTGTGTACAGTGCTTGTAACTTTACCAAGACTGCCCTAGAAGTTTTGTGTGTTGCGAAAATATATTTTTTCCCTATTTTTTACCTATTTTTTCCCTATTTTCTGGAAATTCAGACTATTTTTTCCTTATTTCCTTCAAGAAAATAGGAAAAAAATAGGGCTATTTTTTTCCTATTTTCAAGTAAAAACTATTTTTTCCCTAATTTTTCCACCTATATTTTTTTTCAGACTATTTTTTTCCTATTTCCTATAAGAAAACAGGAAAAAAATAGTCTTATTTTTTTCCTATTTTCAAGCACAAACTATTTTTTCCCTATTTTTTTCACCAATATTTTTGTTCAGACTATTTTTTTCCTATTTCCTATAAGAAAACAGGAAAAAAATAGTCCTATTTTTTCCTATTTTCAAGCACAAACTATTTTTTCCCCATTTTTTTCACCTTCAACTTTTGTGGACTATTTTTTCCTATTTTTTTATAACAAAATAGGAAAAAAATAGTTCTATTTTTTCCTATTTTCGAGTACCAAACTATTTTTTCCCTATTTTTTCACCTTCATCTTTTTCAGACTATTTTCTTCCTATTTTCTCCAAAAAAATATGAAAAAAAATAGGATTTTGTTTTTCTCTTTTCGACTTCAAAACTATTTTTTCATCTTAATCTTTTTCAGACTATTTTTTCTCCTTAATCTTTTTCAGACTTCTTTTTACCTATTTGCGAGTACTATTTTCTTCCTATTTTTTGCACTTTAATTTTTTATGACATGATACAAATTTGTAAACTATTTTTTGTCTATTTTCTAAACTTGCATATTTTCATTGTTTATGACTGGCATCCTATTAAAAAGCCAGCTTCTCCTGCCATTATTTATCTCTGTTGTTCATTTTGCGACTTATTGGTGGTTTTTAGCTGTCGGGTCACATATTGAATAGTGAGCTCAAAGATAAAAAGAAAATGTACACATAGAAATTTCAATTATTTTTTCCTTTATTAATAGAAAAAAAGAGATATTCCCGTTCTATGTGTGTGTAAAGTTTCAATGTAGAGGACAGTACGCAAGTACCCCTACTATACTCTAACCCCTACGTAACTGAAAAAGAAAAAGTCGTGCTAACTCGCCCCACGGGACATCTCGCCCCAGCCTCAAAGACTGGGGCGAGATATCCCAACATGATTTATCGATCGAGAGATACCAGTGGTCTGCTAATTTACGGCCAGGACGAAAGAATGTGACGTCTAAAAATGTACAATGTGCACAAACATAATACACATATTGGTATCTCTCGATCGATGAATCGTGTCGGGACATCTCGCCCCAGTCTTTGAGGCTGGGGCGAGATGTCCCGTGGGGCGAGATGTCCCATGGGGCGAGTTAGCACGGATTAAAAAAGAAACCCGTTATTTTTTTTCCCCTACTGCTTTTCGTGCGCTTGCTGAATCATTGTGTTAAAATGAAATCATGTTATACTTAAGTTACTGAACACATTGGTTTGTTTAAAATTGGGACTGATGAGAATTGCCTCATAATAAAATCTTGGTGTATCCATGCATGTTCGTTATAATAGGAGTGGACTGTATAACATTTTCCATATATACCCATCGACTATTTTAAATGTTCTACTGAATGGATTAGACTGAAAGGATGAAGTGAATTTGGCAAACTGAGTAGGTGCATCGATGCAGAGAAAAGAGCTGTAGGAGTAGGTTGACTATTCTACAGTGGAAACTTTTGACAATGAGGTCATGTGCAACCAAGAAATATTAACCCCCAAAAGCTGGAAAATTACCTTGTCATTTTAGGTATAACTGATCTCTTTATATCAAGTTTGCACTGTATGATTAATAGTTGAATATACAGAGTTGTTGACTGGATGTGTGAGATGGTAGTGCTTGAGAAATCCATGAAAGTAAAGGATGAGTGATCCCCCCTATTTCCTGACTATTTTTTCTGATTTCCTCACTATTTTCTTACTATTTTTCCTTATTTTCTTACTATTTTTTCCTATTTTCTTACTATTTTTTCCTATTTTCTTACTATTTTTTCTCTATTTTCTTACTAATTTTTCCCTATTTTTTTCCTATTTCCTCACTATTTTTTCCTATTTCCTCACTATTTTATTACTATTTTCCTACTATTTAATTACTATTTTCTCACTAATTTTCACTGTTCACTAGCACCTAGTTATCACTATTTTTTCACTATTTTCTTCACTATTTTCTACACTATTTATTTCCAATTTTTTTCCTATTTTCAGGTCTGAAAAATAGGAAAAAAATAGAAAAAATTGTTTCAACCCTATTTTTTTCCTATTTCCAAAACTATTTTTTCCCTATTTTTTCCTTTTAAAAAAATAGGGAAAAAATAGAAAAAAAAAAAATTTCGGGACTATTTTATCCCTATTTTTTTACGACTGGGGTGGGCCAAATTTCTTATCATTTTGATGATTCCAGAACTTTGCAGTACACACCAATACTTATATGCTAGATGATCAACCTTTTCTGATCGATTCCACAACGTTTCTTTCACAATGCAATTACATGACCAGAACTGGTCTTTACCTTTAACTCATATCATTTAACCCCTTCAGGCTCTAAACATACAATACAAAAGTACACAACTACAACTGCAGAGATTTGTAAAGACACAATGCCTTCAGGTATTTCAGACTCTTAAGCTCGCTACATTTAACACTGAACTGCACCTTCAAGACTACAGACAAATTTGGAATGCATGGTCAATGATTGGATCACTCAAAACATGATGAAAAGTGCATTTGCACTCTTGCCAAAGTCCTGTCATCAAAATTTAAAAGGTTGACTTTTTCTCGGGAGGATTGCCAATTTGCTGTAGCATAATTATTGAAGGACTTTTCAGCTTGAGCTAATCTTATTCAGACCCTTATCCATTTCTGTACTGTGGGCGGAAAATCCCGCCTAAGAATATTAAAGGGAAAGTCCACTCTGATATTAAGTTGGATTTAAAGCCCCACTGCACTACTTATAGCTTCTTGCGCCCTCTATATAGCAAACAATGCCTAATCGGTGACCATTGTTCCCGCATGATCCCTATTTTTCTTATGTTAAATGAGAGCTGATTTTATGAGATAACCACCTGGGAGGTCTAATCCCCCCCGGCCAAACTAGTGCAGAGGGGCTTTAATAGAAGTATAACAAAAAGAGAAACAGGTCAGTGAAAGTTTGAGCAATAACCGTTAAAAAATAAGAAAGATATGAATGTTTGCAGGTGTGATCAATCAAACACAAATTGTTAACTCTGTGAGGTATCTTTCAAGCTCCTCTTCATTTGTTCTGTACATAAAATTTCATAAACTCTAATTTTCTTTGTTATTGATGACGGAATAGACTTGTTTCATACAGGGGTTGCTTAAAAACATATTGGCAATAATGATATTTAGGGTGAGCATATGACTGAAAATTTTCTTGAGAGAAAATAATAAAAAATCCTGAGTTTTTTAGTACAGAGCAAATGAGGAGGGGAGCTCTCACGATACGTCACAGAGTTGCCAATTTGTGTTTGGTTGATCACAACTTCAAAAATTCATTACTTTCATATTTTTAATTGGAGTTTGCCCAAACTTTCAACTGAATATCGGGGTAGTCTACCCCTTTACCTAAACAAAATCAGAGAGCCAGATGCACACTGTTTCACTGGGTATGATTACTGATAACTTCAACAAAATCTGCAAGAACTGATAAGTGTTCCGATTAAAGCAAGACGTTCATTGGCACCAGCACATGTATATGAAATGCAAATGTGAGTTGGCAGTAACTTGGCGTTCAATTTCATCAAAATTAAATGATAACATCCTGACTACATGTGCAACTATATAACCTTCATATTTGGACCTAATAATTCAACTCTAGCAAGTAAAAACACTTCCCTACAGCTGAACATGCATGCAGTGTATTTTGAAGACGAGCTCAATGCACTCTAACAAAATGAAGCGCATATTACCTACAATTTGTCAAAAAATGGTGAGGAAAAATTTACTTTGAAACACCTGGGATATTACAGTAAAAGGATGCACTTGATACATTATCAGACATAAACTGGCCCTGTAAAATAATATAAAAAATATCTGCCTTAAATCAATTGTATCTCTTCAATGAAATATAACTTTAAAATCAAAGGTTTTTCAAAACGCCAGCAGAAATTTCTTTAATTTTTGCAGTGTAAATGCTTGCTCTCAAAAAATAGGTAAATGATTCCTGTTTTGGTCACCTGACTCTCCTCACCTTCTTGCTATCTCATGCAGAGCAGCGACAAGTCGCTTGCGCACTACTCACCAAAAAAACCAAAATGGGCAAACAACAACGTTTTCTATGGGTTTTTCCAGTAGTGTAAATGATAATTTTTTTTTTTAAAGATGATTTTATTTAAATTGTTTTTTGGGCTGTGTAAATACCAGTAGGCCTAAATTACCGTAAGATACAATCAAATTTTTAGGATTAAATGTTAGGTTGATTTTTATGTTACCAAGGTAGTGTTTCACACAGACTAAGATCAACTTTAAGTTGGACTTAACTATGGCAGACCGTACATGCCAATGTCTGCTCTCACCATTATGATCTTTAGATAACATTTTATCCTTCAATAATGGATTATCAAAAATGATATATTCTGTAAATTTGTGAACATGATTCATACGTCCCTTGAGAGACCAATACCGAAATAGTGAGAGCAAACAGTGGCATGAATGGCCTGCCATAGTTAAGTCTAACTTAAAGTCGATCTTAGTTTTTGTGAAACACTCCCCATGCAGGGCCCATATCTGTACAGGGATACATACCTTCCCATAGTTTCTAAGGTTGATTCTGTGATATCGTAGGTCGGTAGAACGATGTCTCTTGTGTCTGTGGAACCACACCAGGACAGGATGGGAAGGGGTTCATCCTCTGGGTCCCTCTTCTCTAAAGGCCAGTCTCCAAGATTGATAAAAAACTCCACGTCCGGGACCCTGACCTAGCAAATTGAAATTGTAAATAACTTTTATTTTTCATATCAAAACAGCATATTGTTAACCCATAAATTAACATTTTTCTCAATCAATATGTGATTTTGTTTTATTCTTTATTCTTCTATTTTTTTTCTCTGGTGGCTCTTTACAAATTAAAAAGAATTAAAGGTTACCGGTACACACAGAGAGAAAAATGCAAATAAGGAAAAAGTGAAAGTGGATCTCTAGCTACAACGTACATGTAATATGTCAAGAAATCTGCAGTTATCCATTGGTGCCTCAGTCACACCGCAGAACCAAATATGGACTGACTCTTAACCAAATTATTTTTGGCCACTCAGGATAATGTAATTTCCTGTCCAGTTTGCTGTTCGTCTGGTTTCGGTCTCATTGGTGTGACTGGGTTATAAGACACTCATCTAGTAGCTCCTAATTTTTTTTAAATCTTTATAGTTATGCCTAAGTTACAGATTGAGTGAACAAAATTCTTGTTACCGCAACTACGGTATTTGGCCATAGAGGGCAGTGGCCATGGGTACATTTGGCAAAGGCACTCCCACTTCCCATACAAATACAATGGGCCAAGAACTGGAAATCTGATAGAAATTATAGTTTCGAAACCAATAAACTATAAGTGACAAATTATGATGGTGCCTACATAACCTTCATCGAATCATCAGGGAAGTTCATGAAACCTGAACAATAATTTATTTAACTAAGGAATTAGTTAAACACTGCTGTTCATTCTCTATGGGAGACGAAAGATACTGTAGCTTAAATCCTCTTCACCAGTATCGTATCGGCGCATGTGCTGACCTGCGCAGAGTGGGAGGAAAGTCACCATCTACAGTCGAACATTGTATTTGCGGTAGGGTGAATAGTCCATTGAACTTACCTTTCTGGTGAGTGAGAGCAGGAAGGCATCTGAAAACATTTTGAACCCGACGATACTTCCCAACGTTTTCCTGTACACCTGGACAAGAGAAACAAACATTTGATAAAGCAGAATGAATAAATAAGACAAATTTCCTTTTGAATATATAGACAGAAAAAAGCTTTGTATGGATCAGGATCCTTGCAATTTGGCTATATTTCTGTACAACAATGTCTTGTTTCCATCTATCAACCATACACTCTCTCTCTCTCTTTTACTACTTTTTAACAATATCTGACTTTTTCAGATTCTGTCATTCATACATGTAGATCGAGCATGCAACAATACTGATACATCAAGTAAGTAACTTTGGTTATTTTATTTGTCTTCATTTTATTTGAAGAGCAAAGTATATTTGTTTTAAAAATAGTTCCGAGTCAACACATTGCTATTGTGAAAGTATATACTATAATATAAAAAGAAGGGAAGACAGATTGAGTACCGTAGACTTGTGCCCTCGAAACTGTTTATTTTTTCCTTTGGTTTTCTCAAGCTTTCACTATATGGTCTTCTCAAGTAAACGTGAAAGAAAAAAACAATGTTGACACTTTTCCAGCCACTTCTAAAAAGACGAAAATGACATTGTATCCTTTATATTGTTCAGAAAGTCACAGAGCCTGTTGAAAAGCTTTAGGGTGTGGATTAAAACATTGTGGGCAGGATTCTGCAGTACTGCTCTGGAAGGCGGAAAAGGGGGGGGGGGGGTGTTCTGTATTTATTTTTTCAGCAACCTTCTCACCCTCGCCGAAGTTAAAGGAAAGTTTAAGATAATCTTAAGTTCAGGAGAGAACTGAAATTAAATTTGTCAAATGGTCAAATATACATACTCTGAATGTTCAAAACAACACATATATTGCCTATTTTTGGAAGTTAGAAGGATGCATATGACTCAATGAGTCTTGCATCCTGCAGCAACTTATAAAATGTTCCATCAAGTTAACATCGTTGAGGCTTTAAGCAGATAATATTGGGATGAATAAACCGGTACCGCAATACCAGTTACCAGGTATTAGTGTAATCTTGTACGATTGTGCTTCAACAGTTAACAAATCCGATGGCCTACCTCTTCATCTTATAAGGACTGTGTGAAAGCTGTGTGCAGTCTGTCTCAAGAATAGGATCTACAAAATGCCTCAGTGATTTAAAAAGGAGGCTATATTTAGATACTCCACCTCTGCATGGTGATGAGCCGGGTATTAAAACATAAGAAGGATTTGTTCAAGAGATTTTAGGATAAGATCAACATAATCTGCTTTCTTGAGTGTGATGTCCCATTAAAGGGATAGTCCACCCCAGGATTTTCTTTAGCTGACGATATAGACCTAATAATACCATGAAGAATGATACAAGTCTCATTAAAATCCATGATCACATAACGAAGATATATCGACTTTTTTATCAAAAATCAGCCGCCCCCCAAATGCAAATGCGTTACATGGGCATGAAACGATTGTGACGTATGTTGCGAGCTGCCTTCTTATTTCGGAGACATTCACTTTCGCTTTCACTTTCATTCATGATTCGTCGTGTCAGTGCGATAACAGTGTACCGCGAGCGAAAGTGAATGTCTGCGAAATAAGAAGGCAGCTCGCAACATACGTCACAATTTCGATACTATCGGTTATTTTTTGGCGATCGTTTTTTGCCCATGTAACGCATTTGCATTTGGGGGGCGGCTGATTTTCGATAAAAAAGTCGATATATCTTCGTTATGTGATCATGGATTTTAATGAGACTTGTATCATTCTTCATGGTATTATTAGGTCTATATCGTCAGCTAAAAAAAATCCTGGGGTGGACTTTCCCTTTAACCAACCATGACTAACACCAGCCAAAGGACAATAAACCGATTTAAAACCCTGAACGCCCCATACTTTGTCAAATATCTCACAATTTGGAGTCAGAGTATTGGTGTGGCTTGTGTATAAGAACTCACATCTGATCTCATTACATCAGCGAAAGAAAAATAAATAGGAGTGGTGAGTGAAAGCTCTAAAAGTGCTCTGGTAGAATACTATAAAATACTTCAATATCACATTGAGAAAATCGCACAAATCCTAAAAGAGTTCCTGTGAACAGAAGATTATTATTGACACTGCATTACATGATATGAATGCCTACAAAAACTACTAAACATGATCTAATTTACCAACAGGATCTAGTGTAGGCAAATTGAAAAAGGAAAAGTTAAATGTAACATCATGATATCAAGGGGTACAGTGGCGTATCCAGGGGCACAGGGGTGGTGCATCCCCCCCCCTCCCTCTCTCTCTCTCCCTCTCTCCGAGCCTCATATGCTACGTACGTATTTGTACCTACTAGAATAGAATGGACCTCATTTGTAAAGATAAACCTAAATACAGTTGAATAAATGAAGTAGCTGAATTAGCAGAACCTTTATATACCACAAGGTTCATATGCCTCAATGACTTTTAATGGTGCCTCCATTAGAGAGATACAGCAAATTTAAATGTAGAGGAAAAAAACAACCAACACAGACAACAGCTAGAATTCCTTTGAATTCACCGACAAACAAAAGTGGCCATCCCAAAGGCATATATGCAAAGCCAAAAGCTTTGGTCAAATGGAGCCAAAACAGATGAATAAATTATCAAGAAAGTCTAAAGGTCCACATGGTTTATAAGAAGATAATTCTGTAGAAAACTGTTCATTCTCTGTATCATCGAGAGAAGGACACCCTCCCCTGGAAACACTATCAGCTCTTTGGAATCCACCTGGAGAACAATTAAAAGCAATCAAACCAAACAATATCCATGATCCGTGTTCATAAACTTGTAATCCATCCACAAAGAATATTTGCATAAAAGCCAAAAGGTTGGGTTCTTTATAGACTAATTAGATTGATGAGTACATTTTGACTAACCAGATAAATAAATTATCAAGTAGGTGCATGTTCCACATGGTCCAAGGAATTCTTTCCATGGACAAATGGACCATCTAGAGAAGAACACACTACCCTGGAAACAATGTCAGCTCTTTGGAATCCACCGGGAGAACAATGGTGATCAAAGAGGGGGGGGGGGGGGGTGTTCAGAGCTCTATTCTTTTTTTTACTCAACACCCCCCCCCCCCCCCCCCCCCGTCTTATTGTTTAACGTTACCATCTTTTTTGTTTACCAAATTTTGGGGCATTATCCTTACATGTCATCACACATGATGTTACTATTAACATTTATAAAGTATATTCTGCAAAACATAAATGTGTCAACAACAAACAAAATATCCTTTAGCACATAACGCTAGTTGAGTTTTTATTTAGTTATTATTTAGGTTGCCCCTTCAATTTCCATTAAAACCGCATGGAACAGCATGCATCCAAGTAACACTTGCATTACCGGTATTTAGTTGCTCAACGATTGTTGTTAAATGTTTCATCCAATTTTCTTTACCACATACATGCAAATACTTGACTAGTATGCGTTTACTCTGTGCAAAGTCAGGACAGGTTTTCAGAACCAAAGAAGTGCTCCCATTGAATGGAGTTGAGGAGGGGGTGATTGAGTGCCATTTTCTTGCATGGATTTTAAATTTAAATTGTATTGAGTGTCCTCAAAGGCTAGTAGAAGTAGCAACTAATTCACTCTGTCAACATGCTTGTTGAAGCTTCAGATTTAGGATAAAAGGAAAGAAAGTGTACCCTGTCTGTTTACCATGGAAATTGACTGGATTTTGACCACTCTTGAAAGAATCATGGATTCATTCTACTTTGACTGCAAACATTCATGCATTCTTATCAGATTCCATTCATCTGCTTGTGTCTCTGTGAGTGTTGTGAGGAAGGATCAAGGTATTCACTCTAATAGTTTGCACATACATGTACATGTAGTTATAGCAGTGCTCGAACAATCTCTCCAACGACAACTGCTCCAAGCTTTATTTTATCAAAAGTATAAGGTTAGAGTTAGGTTTCCCGTACAGATGGCATAATTTGGGAGGAAATAATAAATAAAGAGAGAAAAAGAGAGAAAGAAGAATCTAATGAAGCATGAAAAGAATTTAACATTGAACATTTAAGATTCAAGATCTATTACAATTCAACTTTGCAACTGGAGAGCTGAAATGTGCCAGTTTTACATTTAAAGAAGAAAAAAAAGTTACAATATTCTAGGTACTTTGATGCAAATTAAATTAATCCAAAGATCTGTCGGCAGAAAGATGACAGATGAAAAGACACACCAAAGACCTACAAAATTACTATCATTTATGAATGAAATGCTGTAGATGCATGAATTTCCCAACAGACAGAGAAAACCACAGAAACATTGATCATGGTTTCATGCTTGTTCATCTTTTTCACATACACTGTAGATCAACCTTTCCTACTACCATTTCCATTACAATATCAAATATTACCTTTATTAAAAAGGCATTGTTTAACAATGTTAAATCTGATACGCATGGCCCTACGTGTTATCAGCGTCTGTGATATGGTGTAATAATTTCCTACTACCATTTCCATTACAATATCAAATATTACCTTTATTAAAAAGGCATTGTTTAACAATGTTAAATCTGATATGCATGGCCCTACGCGTTATCAGCGTCTGTGATATGGTGTAATAATGAATCCCTAAAGAAATTGCGCTTCAAAATTATCATGAAGTGCCTCAAAACAGTAAATATGTTTGAGTGACTGGTTTTACCATACCATACTCATTTTACCCAATAGACTGTAATGTTATAAAAACCAGTGGGAAAACGGTTTTTAAAATGTCTAATTCCAACCATAAATATCTTGATAATCAGACAGGCGAGCGGCTTGTAAAAGTCATGGGATTCCTGGCTGACCTAAAGGTTTTTAATTATGATTGCAGCACAAGCTAAATCCAGGATTTTCTTAAGAATCTGATCGAGGCAAAGATACCCAATCCCTGTAAGAACTTAGTACCACCTACTCACATTTCAGTGCTCTGCTCACAAAAAGACTGTGAAAGAGCCATTTCTTTGTGGCACCAGATCACAATCCCATGAGTAACCAAATAAAACTCCCACTTATCCTACTTACATTAATAAATCTGGTCAAAACTCTTTATCTCTTCTGAGATATTTGTTATCCTTTTCTTTAAATCTCTTCTCTCTCTCTCATTCTCTCTTCTTCATATAAAGTGTAGTCTCCCTCCCTCCCTCCCTCCCTCCCTCCCTCCCTCCCTCCCTCCCTCCCTCCCTCCCTCCCTCCCTCCCTCCCTCCCTCCCTCCCTCCCTCCCTCCCTCCCTCCCTCCCTCCCTCCCTCCCTCCCTCCCTCCCTCCCTCCCTCCCTCCCTCCCTCCCTCCCTCCCTCCCTCCCTCCCTCCCTCCCTCCCTCCCTCCCTCCCTCTCTCTCTCTGGTGAACATAACTTTTTGAGCCCATTTTCTTCACACAGGCAATTGTCACTTGCTGTCTCCCAAGTCCCTGTTTGTACTATTCGGAAGAAGTCCTTTGAAAAACAACTGTAGAAATCACAGCCTTTTCACACACAGCTAAAATTCTATAAACATGACTAGTATAAACGTGTTTCGAACGTGTTTAAACTAATCACGAGCCTTTCACACACAGAAATTTTGGTGCGATCGTTAATCGTTTCGTGATTAACTACTGCTCGTAAAATGCGCAGTAGTGCCATTGCGCATTGAAGGTCTTGTCACATCAATCAAAGCGCATGCTCCATCCAGTTTAAACACGTCTGAAACACGTTTAAACACGAATAACCTTTAACACACAAAATGTCAAGCTCACTAGATACGAACTTCGTATCTGTAGCCTGCATTTAGGGGCGTATGCATCGCGACTTCGTATCTATCCCAACATCGTATAAACGATGTTCACACTGGGAAATTTTGTCTATAAACATGTTTAAAACTGTTGAGTGATTCTAATCATCTCTAGATACGATGAATTTTAGCTGTGGGTGAAAAGGCTGTATGTCAACTCTAAGATATCTTTGGAACAGTAATCGCTGAGACCTTGAATGCAAACAACTCAAGTGTTAAGGCACTATTTGGTAAAGTGTAGTTGCCGTGATACAATATTCCAATCAAACATTGTTTACATGCAATACATACATTATGGGTGTGTCTTTGGGATCTGAATAGACGGTACATGACCCATTCACACTGCACAATTTTTTTTTGAAAAACATTGTTTTTTTTAAATGCAATTTACTCTACTGGAAAACCTAATAAAAATCTGTTTAAAACTTTTGTTTGCTAAGTTCATTTTTTGGTAGTCGTACACCATCGCGACTTGGAGTCGGTATAGAGCAATGGTCTCGTAATTTGGTGACCCGGGTTCGAAACCAATGCGATGCGCTAGTGCCCTTTGGTAAGGCATTAATCCTCATTACCAGATCTTTCGGAGAGGACCTAAAGCCGTCGGTCCTCTGGTTGCTTACTAACAAGCATTTATGCTTTCTTAGCAGTCAGGTAAAATAACAAACACTTCAACTTGTTACTGCTCTGCCTGCAATAGCGCGAGACTTTGATTGTGCCACTGAATAATGCAAGCGTTACTTGCATTCTTTCTTCACCCTTGTTTTATTAAAGAGAGCATGCATGTACATGTACACTGCAAAACCTGCACAGTTTTGACTGGAGTTTTGAGAAAAAAACACTCCAGAGGGGGGTTTTTTATTCAGATTTTTTGTTGTTGTTTATGAGTAGTTGCCTAGCAAGTAGCAACTTCAGACAGAACTCAAGAATTTGGGGAAAAATGCAGGGTTTTGCTTGAAGTATAATTGCCTCTAATACCTGTATTTACGGAGCATTTGCCTTAAGCAGCCTTGCAAAACATTGTACAAAAAAAGTGATATTCTTTTTGCCTGTAGAGTACTCTCAAACCAGATCTTTGAGTACATGAAACTTTCGGAAATTTCAAGAGTGGAGATCCTTCAAATTGTTTCATGATGCAAAAACAAACAATACAGGCTCTATGCCGCTCACCTTATTATTAATGATGGAATAATGGCATAAGCTGTGATGCTTGGCAAACCTGGACTCCACATCTCGATGCAGCGTTCCGAGGTCGATGGATGGGAAGATGGAGAAATCGGTCTGCGTCTGAGGATGGACACCGGAGCGACAGTACATGTCACTTCTCCACTGGTCTTGGTCATCCACTGGACAATCGCAGTTCTCGCATCTGACCAGTCCTATTCGAAGGAAAGAGTGGACAAGCATATGAGTCAGAAAGAAATTGGACAAAACATAAAAAAGGTTTGAATTTTTGAGAGTTGTAATTACTAAACGTATTGAACTTGAGATTGGCTGAATCGGTAATGTCGCTGTGATGTGATGCCGAAGAACTTTGTCATTGGTGCCGACATGTTACATTACTAAAATTTCATTTATTTTTTCTTCAAAATTTATGACTTAGGAGGGTCTTTTCTAGTGTTCTTTGTTCATGTTTTGTAGTCTTAACTCTCAAGTTCAAGTAATATGACAAGAGAAGATCCCTGCTCCCTCCCCCATTGGGCCCCATCCCACTTAATTTTTCAAAAAAATAGATACCTTTTACTTTGTGCAGGCGTATGTTCTCTCATGGATTCATACTCTGAATATTTTTTTAAAGAGGGGCCCCCTGCTCCCCTGCTCCCCCTCCCCCCCCCCCCTCCAAAAAAAAGTGTTCCAAATCTATCGTACCTTTTAATCTGTATGGTGAATCAGCCACGTGTCTGCCGGCACTCTTGACCTCGATCTTCAGCCCATCATAAGAGTCATAAAGCCGAAACCGTACAATGAAAGTGCCGTCATGACGATCAAGGGTCTGTATGTAAATACGCCCTCTGTTGCCACTGATGGGCTTTATTACAATTTCAAATGCATTCTTGCCCGGTGAATAGGTGAAACTGTGAAACAAAAGAAAATGAAAACAAAATACATTATTCTGCTAAACAAGAGTGCTATAATAGCCGTATGATCAGGTGTGGTTTAGTATTAAAGGGAAAGCCCATTTATTTTGTTAACTCGGCAGAGGCCACGGTCATCTTCAAGCATTTACGCTTATGACATGTGGTCTCCTGCTTTTTCCTTTTGTATGAACCTTTTATTTTAACTAGAAACAAATTTTGTCAAACTTTCATGTTATTTTATTATATTTATTTGTATGTTTCTTTGCATTGATATGAAAAAGTGTAAATAAAACAAAACACACAACAAACAAACAAACACAAGCAGAAAAATAAGAGAAACAAATTACTGAAAGTTTCAGCAATATCCAATCAATAATAGACAAGTTATGAGTTTTTAAGTTGTCATCAGTGTAACACAAATTAAGTGCACGCTCCTCTCCAATATACATGTATGCTCTATACAGAAAATTTCATAAATTTACATTTTCTTTTAGATTTGTGTCAAACAGGAGTTGTCCAAAATCATATTTGCAATAATTATATTAGGGTGAATGTATGATTTAAAATTTATTCAGGAAAAATGTAAACAAATTTCAGTACAGGTCAAATGGGAGGGAACCTAGCAAAATACGTCATAGCGTTGCCAACTTGGGTTTGATTGCTCGCACCTTCAAATATTCATAACTTTCTTATTTTATAATAAGTTGTTGCTCACAGAACCATTTCTCTCATTTTTCTGCTTCTATTAAAATCAACTCAATATCAGGGTTGAATTCTTGCAAAGGTGGACTTTGTGAGCTTTCTTATTCTTTTTATGTCACTCTGGAAGAAAGTCATTAGAGTAATGTCCACTGAAAAAGTGTGCTCTTGGAGTGCATTCATATTCAAAACATGACAAGAAAGAGCTGATGTGTTGGGACAAAACTGTTCATCTTGTGGTTTTTTCTTAACCATTATATACTGTTACTCTCTTTCAAAGTATAATAAGTGCCATGTGGACAAAATTACCTCTAAAGTTTGAGGATTTGCCAGCTTGTGGTTGAAACCTCAATCACTGGTTCTTTTGGTTTTGTGTGAATCCTCAGCATTGTTAGTGGATCATTGTTTAAAATAACAAAATCACAGTTCACTGCCTTCAAGTTTAGAACTACAGTGCAGAGAATCATACAGCTATATGAAAAGCATTTACCTTTTTCTAGCCTGATCGTGGTATAAAGAAATGTCTATCACAAAACGTTGTATACAGAAATGCATGTGAGCCTCGTTTAAGAAATCTAGGTCCCACTCTGGTCTCAATGTCGTACTCTATGAATGTCCAGCTGTCAAGTCCATTGACCTCTTCTAAATCAGTTTCTACGTGTATGACATTTCACAGTCTAGCTGTGCTCTCCCTTTGCTTTACGATTATTATTTGTACAATTTCTCTTTACTGGTATACAAGTTTGGTATACATGTAAGTACATTGTATCCTTTAGTTTGAACAGATTAAAGGGAAATCCAACCTTGATAGCAAACTACATGTGCTCTAGAGGAATGCAGAAAAAATCAGAAGTAGAATGATGAAAGTTTGAATGAAATCAGACCAAACATATTACTAGAAAGTTTTGCAGTTTTAAAAGTTGTACTGGTATAGTAATGTCTCTGTGATTTAGTGGCAAACAAAGTTCCCATTGGTTCCAACACAAAATGACTAAAATGTAAATTTTTCACAAATGAATGACCCAGGAAGGTTTTTTTCTCTCTCTAAAGAGAATACAATGTAGGTCTGTAATAATAAGCTATCCATAATATATTTTGAGTACCGGTAGTGCCCCAAGGCCAAGGGAAAAGGCATTTATGGGAAAAACAGAAATTAATGAAATTTGTGTACACAGCAAATGGGAAAGTTATCCACAACTGCGTCACGATCCCCTGACCAAACTGCCAATCTGAGATTCGCATCTAGACTTATGATCTCATATTTCAAACATTCATAACTTTCTTATTTATTATTTGTCTGATTTATATCAAAAAATTTGCCATTCTGTTATTGTTTATCTTATTTTTCTGCTTTCAATTTTCATACAAATGAACTTTATCAGAAGGGTAGGATTGCCCTTTAATAGCTACTGACAACAGCTCAGTCTGATACAGGTGTTATGATGACTCATTTCATGGCTGGAAGTCATCCAAACTCAATTTCCAGGTTTAAACAACAGGACAGACGATTCCATGAACCGGTAATAAACATGTTCCCACCTAATAACATGGGCTGTCATTTTTGTCTAGGGCCCCTGATAAGCAAAGTAATCTGATGACAGCATACATGTACAACTACCCTGTTGGAATGACAGACAGATAACATCAGACAGGACTATCAAGACTCGAGAGTAATTTTGTCTGTGCAGAGCGAGAAGAGCATTAACCATGTGTTATTAAAGATACTATGTCCCTTTTGCAGCCAACCTCAAATTCTGTAGAACTTTGCAGGAATTATGAATATGTCATGTATATCCTATCTGTGAAATTTAAATGTTAGCAGTGTCCTTATATTCAAATTATGCAAGGAAACCTGTTTACTTGCTAGATTTCACTGTCAGACACTATTGAGTGACTGACTGGCTTTTTTTCTTCTTTGGTAATTAATGCATACAGGTACATGTACATAAAGGGTACATGAGCATTGGTCTACATCAATATCTCACTTCTTGTAATGGCCAAAATTAAACTGATTGAATCTTTGTGCAGCATAAAACGTACGATCATTCGGTACAATGGTCTGAAAATCAAGATTATTACTTATTGGCTCTATAGCTCCTAAGTTGATTTGACAACTAATAGTCGTTATTTTCCCACTTAAAGACGTTTTCAAGCCCCCCTTTTTTTAGGGAAGTTCTAAATTAGTATTATCTGTCAAATGCTGTTGGTATTTAACGTCTTCATTTTTAGGGCCTGCAGATGGGACATAGTACCTTTAAGGCCTTCTGGCTCCAAACAGATGATATATGCTAGTCACACTGCTAAAACGTCTCTAAACCAATGGATAATCCAGTGAATCAACAATTTAATTTTGAAAATATAATTATTTGTTTGGGTTCGTCGTTGGACTTGTGTCGATTTCATTGGCGTGACAAGAGTTTAAAATGGTTGTGCTATAGTATAGTATACAATATTCACAAATCACAACCTAAGAGTTGGTTCTGTTGAAATTTCAAGGGAAACTGGCTTGACACTTTGGTTGGTTTCGTGCAATATTGCACAAAATAATTTGCACCAATTGACCATTTTCGGAATGTCATCAAATTCAATGCACAAATCTTTGTAACTGCTTCTTTTGAAGTTCTTTACAAATTATTTTATTCACCTTACAAAGTGCATACATTAGTTGTTGCTAGGTATGACAAACATTATGACATGTCCTAACTAACAACAGGTAATGTATGCAATTTGCATTCTGACAATTGAAATACACCAACAGGTGAATAAAAAAATTTGTAACAAGGTACTTAACACAGATAATGGCTCATCCACAGAAGGATTACAATGTACAGGTACGGTACCTTATTGAACATAATGGCTTTCTAGATTACACATTTCCTGCCTTGATTAGCTCCGTGACAATCCTTTATTGGTATAGATTAATATTGAACTGGAAAGTACGGTTAATGGGCAATCCAACCTTTGTAATCATTTCATTTGTATGAAAGCAGGAAAATAAGAGAAACAGAATGGCGACAGTTTCATTTCCAAAATGTAAGATTATATTACATCTTGTATTTACCAGTTTTAAATGTACAACATTGGTCCGATCTCTTCATAATGTTCTAGATCAGGCATATCGTCAACATTTCCCTCTTGTTGTTCGTAAGCGTTCAGCGAACGACAAACAATGGATCAATGACAAGATAAAAACTGACATCCAGAAGAGACAACGAGCCTTTGAAAGGGGTGACTTGGCTTCTTTTAGGAGTATTCGCAACCGGATTCAGCGCGCAATTGTGAAACTGAAGTCTACGTTTTATCGCTCAAAGATCGCAGCGATGAAGAACTCAAATCCTGGCTCCTGGCACCGTCAAATACGCTCTCTTGCTGGTTTGAGTAAACGTTCTTCCTTCAGTTTTCCAGATGACTTCGGCATGAGCCATTCTCAGCAGGCAAATCATATCAACGACTTCTTTGCAGGTATATGCTCTGAACTACCTGCCCTTGATACCACAACTAGCCCGGCCTACCTACCTGCCAGAAGACCACCACCCGACATTCAACGCTTCAGGGTCTTTCAAGCGCTGAAGAAGCTAAATCCATCTAAAGCTATCCATCCTGAAGATACTCCTGTTCGACTGATCAGAGAATTCGCCCTAGAGATCTCTGCTCCGTTATCTGCCATCTTCAATTCCATTCTAAAGTCGAGTTCTTTCCCATCGCGTTGGAAATGTTCCGTTGTAACACCGGTACCTAAAACCTACCCAGTTAGAAGCTGTTCCGATTTGAGACCCATATCGATAACTCCGATATTTTCACGAGTGTTTGAAGGCTTCATTTCACTGTATCTGATGAGAGACCTCACACCCCATCTTGACAATCGTCAGTTTGGCAACATTAAAGGCAGTTCAACAACCCAATACTTGGTGAGCTTAGTGGATACAATCCTCAAGGGCTTAGATAGGCCTGGCTACTGTGCGTCCCTTTGCATGATAGATTTTTCTAAAGCCTTCGATCGTGTCAACCACAATATAGTGATTCGCAAACTCTTCACGTATGGTGTCAATGAAGCAGTTCTTCAGACCGCGACCAGCTTCTTAACTGATCGCACCCAGGCTGTTAGAGTTGGCTCTTGTATCTCCGAGGAAAGGCATTTGACGTGCGGAGTTCCGCAGGGAACAAAACTAGGCCCGTTGATGTTCCTAGCTCTGGTGAATGATGCCGCACATGATATCGAGCATCATTGGAAATATGTTGACGACCTAAGCCTTCTCGAGATTCGCACGACATCGGCACCACCGAAACTACAGGACCATCTTGACGAATTACAAAATTGGAGTAAAGACAATGACATGAAATTCAATACCACCAAGAGCAATGCCATGTCTGTCAACTTCACGAAACGTACCACCAACACTCCTTGTTTGCGTCTCAATGATGAGCCTCTGAAAACAACGGAATCCCAGAAAATACTGGGCGTGCACTTACAATCCAATCTCAAGTGGGACAAACAAGTTGGTGATATGGTATCAAGAGCGGGAAAGCGAGTATTTATGATAAGTCGTCTTCGAAAGGCATCCGTCCCAAGTTGTGACCTAGTAAACATCTACTCATCCTACATACGTCCTCTTTTGGAGTATTCATCTCCCCTTTGGTCCCCAAGCATCACTGCAAATCAGTACAATGATATTGAGAAAATCCAGAAACGTGTCTGCCGCATCATTATGAAGGACCAGTATGTCTCTTACGACCATGCTCTAGAGCATCTCTCCATCTGTCGTATGTCGGAGCGTCATGAACAACTACTGGATTCCTTTGCCCGTAGTCTGTTAAAGTCTCCCCGGCACCGTGATCTTCTCCCTCCCTTACGTAGTGATATGTCCTCTCGTCGCCTACGCTCTTCACATCTTCTCAACACCCCCCTCTGTCGGACTACCCGGTATTATTCCTCAACGATACCCACTATTGTTAGACTGCTTAATTCACCTTGAATCTTTGAACTAAAACTAAAACTAACAAAGATCGAGTCATCAAAACAATGTATTTGATTATATTCCCACATGAATTTCATCTACTGATTGCTACTTTCGTATCTCTTCTTCTATGTGCAATATCAATTAATAACAGAACTTGAGAATTTTTCAATCAATGTGAAGTAGCCTATTTACTTGTTAATATTTATCTTTATCGATGTCAACATTACATCTTTATCATTACTATATTTAATTCGTTCAAGGTTTCTTCACTTTATACTCTCTGATGTAATATTAATTTGCCAATTTCGCTGAATTCAGGACCATCACCTTGTTAATATTTATCTTTGTCGATGTCAACATTACATCTTTATCATCACTATATTTAATTCATTCAAGGTTTCTTCACTTTATACTCTCTGATGTAATATTAATTTGCCAATTTCGCTTAATTCAGGAACATCACTTTGTTTAACCAATATTGAAACTTAGCTTTAATATCTTATCTTTTATCGTATTTTATCTGTATAAATATCTAAATGTTATCCCACCTACGTATCACTGTTGCAATAAACCTGCAAATGGTTAATCATCAATTTTCTATCTCATGTAAAACGAATGACAATTTTATATCATCAATGAAACTGTAAATCGTATTTAAATATACACAATATTTGTTAAGTGTTCTATATATTTTAATGTGTTATCAATGCAATGTTATGCCATGTATTTTTTACTCTGTAAATTGAACAATTTCAGCTTTTAGCTGCATGTCCAATGATTTTTATCTCAATAAACCAATACAATATCATGAGACACATATCAAAATTTGCAAATATACAGTACTGTATTATTTATTATTAACATCAGTCAAAGTCAAAGCCCATGAAATCCCAACATATTCTAAGCATCATACAATATTCCAACAACAAAAGAGTCAGAAAATGAATCTAAAATGGGTATATCATGGCACGTCATTATTCATGAGGAAACAGATCAAAAGCTTGCAAATATTAATTATTTTTAACATTTTGGGCACTGTTCAAATTCAAAGACCATGAAATCCCAAAATTCTATAGGCATCACACTATTCCAACAACTATGCAAAGAGTATTAGTCGGAAAATAAAGCTGTTGTGTTTCAACACAATCACACTGGTGGCTGGCCAGAGCTGATGATTTGATAGGGCTATATTGCACAGCATCTTAATTTCACAACATCAAGTTTGTATAATTTATCAGCATGCCAGTATCATCATCGTTCTAAGTAGTAATATATATTAAATATTTCTACATACCGGTATACTATGAAGAGTAAAAGAAATAACTCCGCTTACAGTTGTATACTTAACATGTTGTCTTCTATACATTCACTGCCAATAAGATATCAAGAACAACTACCGGTACATGGCAAACATTTTGAGTAATTTCCTCTCTGTTGGAATATCAGCATGGACTCCTAAGACGGGTCATTTTTCACAATAAAATTCTTCAAATTTGTTTCCCCCTTGAACTAGAAAGTAGCTATGGTAGCTTACAACGAGCATCACCTATAGGTCCATGTGGTAACCAACTTGTTTTCTAACCAAACATACATGTACCGTGTGAGTCAAAAAAAAGTTTACACCTAGAAAATTGCTAATTATTTTTAGAATCATCTATGAACAGTATATTATTATACATCTTATGAAAGAGTGTTTTATCCCAAATCATTTGGTACCATTTTTGTGTGGTATGTGTTCACGCTTGGATGAACAGGTGGCATTGTTTGCGAGAGTGCAAAAATCGACTTGCGCCGAAGTGATGCCTTCAGTATGTATTATGTTGGGATTAGCGGAGTGAGAGAATGGATTGAATGTATCAAATGAAATGCATTGCATATGTTTTTTGCAAAGGGCAAAGTCACACATACCCACACACACGCGCACAAATGTTCGTTGATATTTGATATTCGATATTTGATATGTGTGGCATACCGGTAATTAATTTTGTTAGGGGTGTTATTTGGATCTGCAAAGACCGAATTAATACCTAAATCCCAATTGTTTTATTCAAACATCACATAGGCAACTTTGGCGCAATTCGATTTTTGCACTCTCGGAAACAATGTCTCCTGTTCATCCAAGCGTGAACACATACCACACAAAAATGGTACCAAATAATTTGGGATAAAATACTCTTTCATAAGATATATAACAGTTTAATGTTCATCGATGATTTTTTTAATAATTAGCAATTTTCTAGGTGTAAATTTTTTTTTGACTAACACTGTATAAGCAAGAGCCAGAAATATGTTAAATCTGTATCAAATTATAGGGCTATAGGTTTAAATTCTTCTGGCTCTGAACACACAATACATGATCTTGACACTAACACTGTAAGTTTGAGGCATATCAATTAAAATATCTACCTGTACACCAAGTCATTAACATAATTTCATAGCTAAATTAAAGGACTTAGAACTAATGCCAATCATCTTCAAGGAATATTTTATCTGTTTGGAGCCAGAAGGGTCATAAACTTATACTTTAACACAGAGTGAATGCCCTTCTGGCTCTGAACATACGTTTCTACAGTTAATGGTTTTCCATTTACCTGAACACAAGTGTCATGAAGAGACAGTCAGACATAAAAAACAGGAAATCTAGAAGCTGTCAATCATGACAGAAATTATCAAACTTGAACATTCTGAAAAAAGTGTTTAAGTGGTAAACTTTATAAAGTGACAGAGCACATGACTACATGTACATCTGGATGACAAAGTAGTAAGAAGAATGACAGCGATTTGTAAATAACAGACAGTAAGAAACTAAGTGCATATCTTTTTTTTTAATCTTATTTTGATATTAATTAATTCTGAAGTAAATGTACTATACAACTGTATCTAATTGAATTGCTAAGTTGATATCAATTTTCTTTTTTTCCCTCAAATTCCCTGTACAACATGGTCTAGCTTTAACAGTACTGTAAAAGTGTCATACATGTACATGTCAAATGTGTACAACTGTACACAAATCCTAAGAGAATACCCAAAATCAACTCAATGTCATAACATGTAGTTCAAACAATTGGAACAGGATGTTTAAAGTGGAACAGGATGTTTAAAGTGGAACAAGTTGATAAACTATTTAGGCCTGAATATGATTATATTTCTTATTTCTTGAATTGTGGACACTGATTGAAAAGGTCAATTTATAAGAAAAGATCTATCATTTTAACAGAAAAAATTCAACCACAACACCGAACAATGAATGATGACCATGGTTTGCCATATCATTTACTCCTAGCCTCATCTGACTGCAAACCTCTGAGATCTAGGAGTTGATTCCATAAAAAAATATCATCATTTAGCAAATCAAATGCTCTTTTTGATTTCATAAACTGTAAAGAAATAAATTCCTTTCATTCCACAACATGCCTGTACTTCTTACAAAATTTAATCACTGAAAGTTGCATGAAACAGCACCAAAGAACGACAACAACAAAAAATAAAGTTGAATTTTAAGTTTTTAACAATACAATAAATAAATGTGCCACATGTATGGTGTGATACTTTTTTTTTTTTACTACCCTAGACGTTTTCCCACAAGATGCACATACATTTCAGGTATTTATTAAAATTGAAGTGACCTAGGGCAGCAGGAGGAGGGTGTTATGGTCTACGACACTTATTCACAAGAATTAGAAGAGATTATCACCTGTATGAAAGATCAAAAGCTCTGAGATTTCAATGGAATCAATAACTCACCAGGTAGCATTAAAGAGGGATAATTCATTCAATTTAAAACAGGAATTAAGAAGTAAGAAGAATGACAGGTACATTTGTAAAGAAGACCTGCATGCATCCTAAAAAGCTTCAAGAGGTTTCAAGAGGTTTAAAATGGATTAGAAAAGTCAGGAGAAAACACAATGGATTATTGTATGGTCTTACATATGTACATTGTATTACATTTTAATGTGAGGGAATTTAAATAAAAGAATAACTTTCTATCTCAAAGAGTTGCATTAAACCTCTAAAGCTCCTGGGATTTTAACAACAGATTGAAAGGCATCAGGTTACATAATATAATAGCCTTAAAAAAGAATCGCAATTGTCAATCGATGTACAATCTTTCTACATAATTGTCCTCTTTTAGACTTTTAACACCTAAAAAAGAACCAAAAAAAAAAACCAAAAAAAAATTGTTTTAGCATACCGTACATGTGTTTCACTTTGCACTTCACAATTTTGTATTATATGACACATACATTTACTGTATATTAAGTTTGCCCTTTGCGTCTTCACTTGCCATTCTTTTACACTTAAATTGTTTTTCATTTTTCTGAAGCATTCAAGGCAGTTTTCTACCATTTGAGACCAAACACATAGGCGCATGAAGTTGTGATAGTTACTGCAGAGTTTCAAATACAACAAAACTACAAAGCACAATGCCTCACCATATAGCGGCTTTTGGTATAGGCTTAAAGCCTTAATCATGCATATAATTGTAAAATGTTTTCTATAAATATATCAAAAGTTGTCTGCATTTAAAACCTTATTCTATAAAGGGGGGTGATTAAAAAGTAATTACAGGAATTCTAAAATAAATAATTGAAGTAAATAGGTAAATAAATAAATACTAAACATGTTTTTACTAAATTTGAAAATAAAAATATGGGGGGATTTCATAGGTCAGAAAATGGGTAAATATTGGTTACCACGTAACAGAAGATTGGTTTACTACACAACAAACAACTGGAAGAAATGTTGGTTCAAATCAGCAGTTTGAATGACGGTAGAAGGCTCTTTAGACCTCCATGTATGTGAAGCTGTAGAAACAAAAAGGGGTAAAGATCCTGTGTATGAACTTGCTTTTGTTGCAGATTAAATATTTGTTCAAGGTGGTAGACTTCAAGGAAAATTCTATAGGGGCTCTTCATCAATGAACAAGGCTGGAGGGTATTGTGTTGTGTTCTTGAAGTAATTTAGTTTAGGGATCAATAGCTATGTTATATTGGGGTAGTTACTTAAGAGGTCAATAGAGCTGTGTTCTTGAGGTTGTTTAGTTGACTTGAGGGATCAGAAGCTATTTTATTGAGGAAGTTTTGTTAAGGGATCAATAGCCTATGTTCTTGTGGCAATTTAATTGAGGGATCTATAGCTACATGTATATTATTGAGGTAGTTTACATGTAGTTGAGGGGATCAATAGCTATATTATTGAGGTAGTTCAGTATAAGGGATCTATGTTGAGGTTTCAAACACAGATCCTTCCAGTTAGGAGGCCACTGCTCTACCACTGAGCCATTGTGTCTCCTCACTATAAAGTTTAAGATCATGGTGCTGTCCGAGTTGAAACTATTTCCTAGACCATGATCTTGGTGAGTTATAGGATGGCCAGCCCTGGCCTGGTACATCACATGTATAGTATCACATACAAATTTATTTTATGACTTGTTATATTATCAAAACATTTCCTGATGGTATATTTCCTTCTGTAGGGCATCCTCATCATTAAGCAAAACCAATCATTGACAACATACAATGTGCATGTCTACATAATTTATAACAGACCATACCTATAATGTCTCCAAAAAAAAATCAAGATATTTCATTGGCTAGTTTATGATATAAAAATGAGATGTAAATAATGTAAAAACAGAGCAAAATTAATCGTCGTCATCAACAAAGACAAAGTCAACTGTTACATTCATCAAACAATCATCATTGTGAACATTATTCATTAATGATTAATATCGTTAGTAAATTTATTATGCTATCTTATCAAATAAATTTTTTATAACTTTATGCCTACTTCCAAGGTATGATATTAAATAGACATGACCATGGTAAATATGTTTAGAATATAATCTAACTAAAACTAAAAAGTAAAAGGGGGAAGGGATGTGTAGGCCTAGGCGCCTATGTAGATATACAGATTACCGTACATGATGATGTATGAACTATGATGCATGGTGTAGCTACTCACTTGTTATTTTCAAAATCAACTGCTTGAATGTAGAAAAACCTCGCAGGAACAACAAAATTTGTTTCCAGTCCAGGTCCGAACACCAAACTTTTGTACGGGCATGCAACACGTTCCCGATCATATCCGGTCACAACATCTTTCACTGCGCAGCACACCAGGATCAAACACATGAACACCACCCCCGCCAGACTTTCGGCTGCAATGCGAACCATTTCTTGTAGTAATATCAGCTGCTTTTAAAAAACGATGTCTCTCAGGATTTTAACCAGTTTTGGTTGAATGTATTCCTTCTTGGGGACTCCAAATAATCAGATAACATTCAGGTATGTTGTCCTGTCCCTACTTAGGTAACAGAGCATTTAAAAATGAAAAATAAAACTGAAATACAGCACGACGATCCGCAATTGATGAAAGCTACACGGCATCGTAGCAGCTGCAGCTGACTATGTGTAAACTAGAGCTGGCGCTATACATGATAAACATCACAGAGATTCTATCACACTCCGGTACAATAAATTATTGATTTAAAAAACGCCCAAACGCAGAGATATTCAGTCATACAGTATTGCCCTTAGGCGGCCCTCCCGGGGGGGGGGGGGGCAGGGGGGCACAGTGCCCCCCCCCACTTTTTCAGATACCCCAAAAGTGCCCCTTTTTACATAGGAAAAGTGCCCCTTTTATTTTGTAAGAAGTGCCCCTTTTACATAGGAAAGGTGCCCCTTCTACTTTGACAAGTGCCACTTTTACTTTGACAAGTGCCCCTATTACTTAGTAAAAGTGCCCCTTCCCCCTTTTCACCTCTGACGAGTGCCCTTTTTATTTTGTACACGTGCCCCTTTTCCTTCGACATGTTCCCATTTTCCTTTGCAATAAGTGTCCATTTTCCATTCTCATAAATCTTGAAATTATCTTGAATAAGTGCCCTTTTTAATCTCTAGTAAGTGCCTCTTTTCAGGTACGAGAAGTGCCCCTTTTCACTTTTAATAAGTGCCCCCTTCACCTCTGATATTTGCCCTATTCAAAACTGAGAGGTGCTTCTTTTACTTTGACAACTTCCCCTTTTTTCCATTGTAAGAAGTTCCCCTTCTCCTTTTAATAACTACCCCTTTTTTAAACTTGGATGAGCACACCTTTCATTTTAACATGTGCCCCTCTTATTTTCTAATAAGTGCCCCTTTTCCTTATGATAAGTGCCCCCATTAAAAAGAGAGAGCTCCTTCCACTTCTCATAACTACCCCTTTCCCTTTCTAATAAGTGCCCCTTTCCCTTATGATAAGTGCCCCCATTAAAAAGAAAGAGCTCCTTCCCCTTCTCATAACTGCCCCTTTTAAAAATCTGAACGGTGCCCCCTTTTCATTCAACAAATGCAAATTTTTCTTTATTATAAGTGCCCCTTTTGCATTTTCATAAGTGCCCCTTTTCATATCTGGTCAGTGCCCCTTTTCAACTCTGATAATTCCCCTTTTAATAATGATAGGTGCCCTTTTTCCTTTCTAATAATAGACCTATCCCCTTTTCACCTCTTATAAATGCCCTTATCAAAATCTGATGGGTGCCCCTTTTTCGTCAACAAATGCCTATTTCCCATTTTCGTAAACGCCTCTTTTTCATCACTGGTGAGTGCCTCTTTTCAGGTAAAAAAATGCCTCATTTTCACATCTTATAATTATCCTTTGTACTTTGACACGTGCTCCTTTTCTTTTCTAATAAGTGTCTTATCCCTTTCGATAATTGTCCCCTTTTCATGTAATCGTTAAACGTGCCCCTTTTTCCTTTCTAATAAGAGACCTATCCCCTTTTCACCTCTTATAAATGCCCCTATCAAAATCTGATGGGTGCCCCTTTTCCGTCAACAAATGCCTATTTCCAATTTTCGTAAACGCCTCTTTTTCATCACTGGTGAGTGCCTCTTTTCAGGTAAAAAAATGCCTCATTTTCACCTCTTATAATTATCCTTTGTACTTTGACACGTGCTCCTTTTCTTTTCTAATAAGTGTCTTATCCCTTTCGATAATAATTGTCCCCTTTTCATGTACTCGTTAAACGTGCCCCTTATTTAAAGCGACTAAGAGCAATTTCCCCCAAAGTTCGCTCGCATTTAAAGATGATATAATAATATGTTACTTATCAAAGGTCTTTTCAGTCTTCCATTATGAGAATGTGCTTATATCCCGATCACCATTGGCTTTTTTCCTCTTTATAAGATGTAATTTTTCGCACTGCGATCTCACAGATCTTTGAAAATTTTCTCGCTCGCTTCGCTCGCTCGTAAATGCATATTCAGACATCACACCCAACTGTAAAGTATGAACTTAAGCGATATCTTGTATGATGTATGAAGAGAAACAAATATTAAAATCATCCTCGATAATGTAATCACAATGTAGGGGTATATACCAATGTCTAAACAATTGTATATTTTCGCTTTGAGATTTCCCACTGTAGGTGCCCTTTTTTTCTCCAGTGCCCTTTTTTGTTGGTGCCCCCCCCCACTTTGGAAGTCGCTCGGCCGCCCCTGGTATTGCCCTACCCTACCCCCAACCCCCCCCCCCCCTCTCTCTAAATAAAGTGGTGATAGTGAATGTGTCGAAAATTGTAAGATGTACGATTTTTATTTTTTTTAATGGTAAATCAGGGAACATTTTCCCACCCCGGGCAAAGTAGGGAGAGCTGGCATTAAAAGCTTTTTTCTCTCTCCTTTTTTTTTTGTTTGGGGGGGGGGGGTGATGGTGTTAATCATAACAGCATGGATCCTGCTTCTGATAGTTACATATCCATTAAATGATTTCAGTAGGATCCCTTTTATTTTTGCAATTTCATTTTGTGGGTATTAGGCCTAAACACAATGTGTTTACAAGTCTTTACAAAGCCAATCGAAAAACTTTTTGTTTTTTTAATGGTTTTTGTTTTTGTTTGCTTGTTTATAGAGGCCTATAAAGACATATCCTAAAGTAATAAGACATATCCAAAGCTCATATAAGATCTTAGACTCTCTGCTTTCTGTTGCGTAAAGTGTTGAGGGGGAGGGGGACAAGCCAGTATTTCGTAAGCACTATAACGCTATATTTACGGGTACTATAATTCCATTCCCCACCATAAAGGCATTGACCTTGCAGTATATACGAACTCTGAATTTCTATAACGACTCCCTTGATTTAAAAAAAAAATGCGAGGTCGCATAGCGACCGTGCTAGCAAAAGAATGTATGTTTTTTAAATATTATTTTACTCCAGTGTGGATCTTTGCATTTCAACATTTTAGATTACACAGGCGAGTCAAAACCATATACGTAGATAATTCTCTGGTATTCCAAAATAATATCAGGGGAGAATATTTTTCATTTTTGAATATAGTGAAAATTTATATGCTAGAGTAATTAAGATCCCCATTATTGTGTCATAGTATTTTTATTAGGGGGGGGGGAGGGAATCTTTTGCAGGGAATCATCCGCCGATCATTACTTGCTTTCAAAAACTTATTCCATGACATGTTTTGACAGAGATATAAGCCTATATAATTATAAAGGGGCTGGTTGGGGATCGGGAGGGAATTACTCTCCCCCCCCCCCTCCTTCTTATGTAATAAGCTTGTGGTAAAACAATAATTTCTTACATTTAAAAGTCACAACGTAGATTATGTATAGCTTTTGTAGTACAAGAGAGATTCTAAACGAAATCAAACATTTAGACGGACTTCTGTAATCATAAAAAGTTTTTATTAAGCTACTGCGTTTACAGCTCATGAAATTTATCCATCATTTAAGTTTGCCTTTGTTAGCGCCCCCTCCATATTATAAAGACAATTTTTTCTTTCCACTTTCTCTTTCCACTTTTTTGGTTAAGGAATACTTGGGGGGGGTGGGGCTGGGTTGTAGCCTCAACCACCCCCCCTCCATTACCAGTACACCAGTGACTATAATCGACTTAGGAAAATGATTTGTAGTTGAAATAGGGTACCGTGAAACTACTGTCATGTGTCTTCATAATACACTGTTCCCCACCCCCCCCCCGGTAATGGGAAAATCGCGTCGACCGATATTTCGCTCAGTGGGGGCGCGGGGGGGGGGGGGGTTATAAGGAGCAGAAACTTTTTTATATTTAAACTCAGCACACCCCCACCCCCCCCCCCCCCCGTTGTACATACATGTTTACACACCGGGGGGGGGGGGGGGGAGTTATAAGGAGCAGAAACTTGTTTATATTTAAACTCAGCACACCCCCACCCAGCCCCCCCCCCCCGTTGTACAGTCATGTTTATACACCGATCAAAATTTAACATTGTATTTATACATTTTACAAATACGTGTAGTAAAGAAAAAAATAACCTTTTTATGTTGGTCTTTCAGAAGTTAGATTAGGAAGTTAGATATAACTCATCAATATTCATACAAAGATGAGCAAGCAGCGTATAGAGCCTCCGATAGAGCCACATATTATATTTTGTTGAACAGGGGGCACAAATGAGTTGGGCTGCATATCTGAGGGCACACAAAATCATAGTAGTATATTGGGGTAGATCACAAAATTTACTTTACACACCGGACTTGGGGGTGTTTTCAAAAGGAGGGAACACTAATTATGCGTACCCTTAATAACACTGAGTGGGTAGGGGGAGGGGGCGGGGGTAAGTAGAGGGTTTTATGGATTTCTTTTTTCTTCTTTTCTTCTTTTCTGATGAACATGGGCAGGGGATGGCCCTCTGCGGTTCTATGACAACTACCCCCTGCATGGACAATCACCCCGGCCAATTACAATTACCCCTCCCCCCAGGACAATTATCCCCTCGAAAAGTACCCCGGCCCCCCCGGAAAATTACTCCCCGAGGAAAACAACCCCCAAGCGAGTACAGGCCCGAACAATTACCCCCTATACCTATAGGACAATTAACCCCCGAACAAAATTTGCTTTTATGAAAACCAACTTATTATCAGGGGGTAATTTTCGTGGAAATAATTTTCAACAGGGGTGGGGGTAATTTTCCGGGGGGTGATTGTACTCGCTCGGGGGTTGTTGTCCTTGGGAGGTACTATTTTTGGAGGGCCGGGGCCTTGATCAGCTATCAGGGGGTAATTGTCCTGATACGCTCTCAATTGTGCCCCTTCGCCTATGTGAACGAGGAAAAGTAAACGCTATCAGAGACAAACGTAAAATGATTTCAAGCATGCATGTACGTTTGAAAACTAGTGGTAGTCAGGGCTGTTAGGGCTTTATAGGGGTCGTTTGGTGCAGATTCTTCTAAAAGCACCAAATTTGGCCCAGAGGTAGCTTATACCATACTATTACGATTTCTGCCGGGCGCCAAGAAGGGCGCCCTCTGTGACCGCCATATTGGTCAAATCCAAAATGGCCGCCATCTGAGTTAAAGGTCAAGCGTAGTTTCAAAAGGAAAATGGCTAGTATTATAATAATTTATATATTTCTGGGGTTTGGGGGGTCAGATAATCTGAATATAATGTTCTTTCATCAATTTGAGGTCTACTTGGGGCTTTCATACTGGTCATATTGGTCAAATCCAAAATGGCCGCCATCTGAGTTACAGGTCAAGTGTAGTTATATGGAAGGAAATGGGCTAGCATGTTAAAGGTTTATCTATTTATGGGGTTTTCGGGGTCAGAGAATCTGATTATGATGTTCTTTCATCGATTTGAGGTCTCCTCGGGGCTGCCATACTGGTCATATTGGTCAAATCCAAAATGGCCGCCATGTTTAATTACAAGTCAAGTGTAGTTATGGAAGGAAATGGGCTAGTATGTTAAAAGTTTATCTATTTATGGGGTTTTCGGGGTCAGAGAATCTGATTATGATGTTCTTTCATCTATTTGAGGTCTCCTTGCTGCTGCCATACTGGTCATAGTGGTCAAATCCAAAATGGCCGCCATCTGATAGTTACAGGTCAAGTGTAGCTACGAAAGGAAATGGGCTAGTTTGATAAAAGTTTATATATTTATGGGGTTTTCGGGGTCAGAGAAACTGATTATCATGTTCTTTCATCGATTTGAGATCTCCTTGGGGCTGTCATACTGGTCATATTGGTCAAAACCAAAATGGCCGCCGTCTGATAGTTATAGGTCAATAGTAGTTCCAACTTAGGAAAAAGGCTAGAATGATAACATTTTATGTATTTGTGGGGTTTTCGGGGTCAGAGAATCTGATTATAATGTTTTTGTTATCGATTTTATGTCACCAATCCTGTCCTACATGATAGGCTACAATGAAGTCCATTTTCTGGTTGAAGAAGATGAGGGAAGATGCGCCATTTCACACTTGAGTCGGTATAAATCTTGGCCTGCGCCCATACTTTCCATCACTATGTTCTACTAGTCATTGCTGTCAATGTTGTTGCTACATCCGCCCTCGCATTTGCAGAGCATCGTTTGACTGGTGACCCCGACGTGATCTAAACCCGACCAACCTACTGAGTCGCAGACATCCTTCATCAAAATTGTTTAAAAAGTGCTGGGGTGAACAAGTTGGAGGAGAACATTCTGAAACAGCTATTTCTCCAGAGGCTGCTCACAAAATTATGTTCAGCTCATTTTCGCATCAACTGGGGACTCGATGAAGATCAAGAACCTCGCTGATTTAGCACCCCCAAAAATCGTTGTGACAAATTTCCCATCTAACTTTCATCCTATTGGTCTTCTTTCTCGTCTTCTTCTTCTTCTTCTTCTTCACACCCTACTCCTTTCCTGAAAATGCAGCAAATGAAAGCGCAAATATCCCATCAGAAGCAAGACCGTCAAGCGCGACGCCCCAGCTCACAAGGGGATTGCTATTATCACTTTCGTTTTGTTAGCGAGCCAAGAAATGTACTCCTCCCTGCACTTTCAAATCAACCTCTTCAAACCAGGGATACGACCCAGCCAGCGACTAGAAGCGACAAGTTCGACTGCATGGCACCAGCCCAAAAAATTGCCCTTTTCTACATTACGGATAGGAAACAGGGATTAGATTTCTCGTAGACCATTGAACTGAGGTTAGCGTTCTTCCTCCATCCATGGACCTACTAGGTCCATGCTCCATCCAAATCCGAGAAACATAATTTTTTTTTATGCACCCTTCTTCGAAATTCCCATGCAAGAAGTTAATCGCTCAAGTATCACTACTTACGGAGACCTAAGCCCGACTCTCGACGTCGGCCTACGTCGAGCTTCCAGGTGGATTTTCATCATTGCCGACATATCCAATCCTATCTTCGGGGCATACTTTCTCCCTCACTTTGGTTTTCTGGTAGATGTGCGCAATCTCAAGCTCATTGATTCTACTACTAATTTATCTGTAAGAGGCATCCTTTCTTCTTCTCCTTCTATCAGCCCCATGTTTGTCAAGGCAGACAGTTAAGCTGCTTCCAAATCTCTTCTTGACCAATGTCCAGACCTCACACGCCCAGTCTACAGTGCCCGATAAATGTCCTATTCCCCATCTTCAAGATTTCACCTCAGCTCTAGCAGGCGATAGAGTTTTCTCCAAACTCGATGTCATCAGAGCGTACCACCAAATTCCAGTCGATCCAGTATACGTACACAAAACAGCCATCACCACACCCTTTGGGTTACTTGAATTTGTGCGCATGCCTTTTGGGCTATGAAATGCCGCACATATATATTTTTCAACAGTTTTTTAATGATCGAGGTAACCCATGGTCTACAAGTCAAGTACGCCTACATCGACGACCTCCTCGTCGCGAGTAAGACAGGACATAAGAGGAACATATTCAACACCTCCAACTAGCTATTGTTCTTATGACTCTTGAAATACGTTGTGTTCATTAACCCACTCAAATGTGAATTTGGCGCATCTTCCCTCATCTTCTTCAACCAGGAAATGGACTTCATTGTAGCCTGTCATATAGGACAGGATTGGTGACATCAAATCGATAAAAGAACATCATAATCAGATTCTCTGACCCCGAAAACCCCACAAATACATAAAATGTTATCATTCTAGCCCTTTTCCTTTTGGAACTACTATTGACCTATAACTATCAGACGGCGGCCATTTTGGATTTGACCAATATGACCAGTATGGCAGCCCCAAGGAGACCTCAAATCGATGAAAGAACATGATAATCAGCTTCTTTGACTCTGAAACCCCAAAAAATATTTAAAATTTTATCATACTAGCCCATTTCCTTTAGTAACTACACTTGACTTTGTAACTATCAGATGGCGGCCATTTTGGATTTGACCAATATGACCAGTATGGCAGCCCCAAGGACCTCAAATCAATGAAAGAACATCATAATCAGATTCTCTGACCCCGAAAACCCATAAATATATAAACTGTTATCATTCTAGCCCTTTTCCTTTTGGAACTACTATTGACCTTTAACTATCAGACGGCGGCCATTTTGGATTTGACCAATATGACCAGTATGGCAGCCCCAAGGAGACGTCAAATCGATGAAAGAACATCATAATCAGATTCTCTGACCCCGAAAACCCCTTAAATAGATAAACTTTTAACATACTAGCCCATTTCCTTCCATAACTACACTTGACCTGTAACTCAGATGGCGGCCATTTTGGATTTGACCAATATGACCAGTATGAAAGCCCCAAGGAGACCTCAAATCGATGAAATAACATCATAATCATATTCTCTGACCCCCCAAACCCCATAAATATATACATTTTTTATCATAATTTATTAGTCCTTTTTCTTTTGGATCAACGCTTGACCTTTAACTCAGATGGCGGCCATTTTGGATTTGACCAATATGGCGGTCACAAAGGGCGCCCTTAGTGGCGCCCGGCAGAAATCGTAATAGTATGGTATAAGCTACCTCTGGGCCAAATTTGGTGCTTTTAGAAGAATCTGCACCAAAATATCCCTAACAGCCCCGACTATGGTGACTGCTGCGTAATTAAGTTTCCGACTCTTTGAGATGATGCAACATTTATTTAGCAAAAGGGTGATAAGCTATCATGAAATTTTAAATAATCTTCAAAATCTGTAATGAGCAAATTTGAATATGTGTCGTTGGTGCTCAATCACTTTATTCTGGAAATGTTTTCTTTAACATGAAACAAAAGGGGTGGGGTCAAACTTTTTCTGGAAATCGGTTCTTTCGAAATCGCGGTTATCCAATCAACCTTACGTCATAACAACAAAAACATGTCGGACAAAAAGGGGCTGAGTATTCCTCGGCGTCTGCCACTTTTACTGGTGGGAGATGCCGTACTATTACCCGGAGCATCTATGAGAATACCTGTTAACAATCCAACAAAGTGAGTGAAATCAGTCAAAATTGCATAAGTAATGAAATATTTGACTATTGAAAGAAACGTGTAAGGTTTGACTTTGAGAAAGCTGGTGTGTACGCATTGAGTGATAGGAAAACCGGACAGATAGTGCGCCCGAGCTCCGGGGTCGAGTTCCATTTGACGGGGTGGTAGCCTAGGTGAACCTACCCAGGCCCAGCTCGATCTAACTCCTTTGTTTGAGTGATGTAGATCTAGTGTTCATTTGCAGTGAGAATTATATGTTCGTTGGGTGATCTCAGATTAAACCTTAAAATTTTTGAGGCACTGTTTACAGTATTTAAAACAATATCTTACAAATTGTGACAGAAAACTAATTAAATCTTCATTTCTTGGCAGTCTAATGTAGTGGTTCAGCCTTAGCCACTACGGCTCTGGCGGCATATGCGCGTAAGTCCCGCATTAGGCGACACCCGCGGTAGTTTCCGCGGGCGTGTTTATTACTGGGAACATCAGATTGAACCTGAGACTGCATGCATGCGACATATACTGCTGTTTGCCCGTCTCTTCTGTCTCTTCTGTCTACGTAGTCTACGACGTGGAGCTCCACAGGCGACACAACGAGTGCTTCTTGAGACAGACTTCAAGCCGTATAAGTATACAGCCTATGGTAGGACTAGCCTTAAGGGCTCTCTCGAAATGTTTTTTTAATGATAGTATTCGAGAGAGCCTTAACTGGCTCCCATACCCCTGCACGGAGAGGTATGTAAACAACATCAAAAATGTGTCCAAAATCACACTTTCCCGCACCCGCCCAATATTGGACAGTGGCTTTGATAAATTGTGTGGGACTTGTGATCGTAATTAATCCCAGAATATCATAATCAGAGGTAAAAATAAAAAATTAAAAGCAATTTTCTTACCGGACCGATCAGCTTAGCTTCCTTTTCACGTGTACCGTGGGAATTTACGATCTCTACACAATGGTGATGACCTCTGACTGGCACCTCCGTAATTGTGGGTAAATTGTGCTGCTTCCGTATAATGCGCTGTATGAGTGTTATTCAGCGCATTATACGGAAGCAGCACATTCTCGTAAATGTGCTGCTTCCGTATAATGCGCTGAATAACACTCATACAGCGCATTATACGGAAGCAGCACAATTTACCCACAATTACGGAAGTGCCAGTCAGAGGTCATCACCATTGTGTAGAGATCGTAAATTCCCACGGTACACGTGAAAAGGAAGCTAAGCTGATCGGTCCGGTAAGAAAATTGCTTTTAATTTTTTATTTTTACCTCTGATTATGATATTCTGGGATTAATTACGATCACAAGTCCCACACAATTTATCAAAGCCACTGTCCAATATTGGGCGGGTGCGGGAAAGTGTGATTTTGGACACATTTTTGATGTTGTTTACATACCTCTCCGTGCAGGGGTATGGGAGCCAGTTAAGGCTCTCTCGAATACTATCATTAAAAAAACATTTCGAGAGAGCCCTTAAGGCTAGGTAGGACTAATCCTTATTCTAGTAGTTTGTAGCATAATGCGTAATTAACAGTTATTTAGGCCCAGTAAGTTTATATTCCGCTCCGGCTCTACAATGGCGTGATCGTTCTTTTCGGACTTGCGCGAGATATTTTTTTTTGTAGCACACGTGTGGGTGACGCCATCTTGTTTTCATTCACTCGTGTACTTAAGGGATTTTCAATTTTGGTAAATTAATTCGTGGGGCCTTGTAAGCTTGTTTATTCCCCGTTTGTAGTTGGTTATTGCTGTAGATTAGTAGTTTAGGGACTCGTAGGGTATTTTCAGTGCTGTATTCCGATTTTTGGGTACTCATTTCCGTGTTTTGGGGATAATTTTTTGTGGTCGCACACATGTCCGTGCCGCCATCTTGAATACGTTCACTTGTGTGTTGAAGGATTTTTTTATTTTTGGAACTTTTTTCGTAGAGCCTTATAAGCTCTTAGTTTTTCATTTCTTGTCTGCTTGGGGTTGTAGGATAGTTTTTTAGGGACTCGTTGGTATTTTTCCGGCCGTATTTCGATTTTTGGCATCGGTTTCGGTCATTTTTTTGTACTTAAATTTGCCCACTTTTTTCTACTCACTAGACTGGTTGTACAGCCGTTTTTTGTAGTTGTGATCCTCTCGCCAGAGTTTTATACTGTGGAGATAATTCCACGGTGTTCTTTTTCGGTGAGGTATAGGGTCGTTTAAGTAGAACTTAGTAGGCTCTAATTAGACTAGTTTCAGCCCTCTCGCCGAAGTATTATTACCGTGGAGATAATTCCACGGTGTTTTTCGGTGAGGTATACTATGGGTATAGGGTTGTTTAAGTAGGAATTTTTTAGTAAGAAACTAAGTAAGATTATGAAAGAAACTAAGTAAGTTATTAAGTAGGCAATAGGTCTTTCCTGTAAGAAACTAAGTAAGAAACTAAGTAAGTAAGCAAGAAGTATTTTCCTTGAAGGAACTACGTACGTTAGTAAGTAAGCAAGAAGGAAGGATTGGGTAGGTACCTAAGTGGGATTTTGGACTGTCAGTCTTGTTTTGTATATCTGTGGATTTGGGGTTAAATCGTGGGTGGTATTTAATTTCATCTTCATTTCATCATTACTAATATTGTAGACTACGGCCATCTCGCCGAGCATTATACCGTGGAGATAGTTCCGCGGTGTTTTTCGGTGAGGTATGTTGCCGGTTTAAGTGTATAGTCGGCCTTTAGTGTTACTTAGTAGGGTTTAGTTTTGGCCCGCTCGCTGAAACTGTTCACCGTGGAGATAATTCCGCGGTGTTTTTCGGTGAGGTTTAGGGTTCAGTATTTTCCTGTCGGGTACTTAGTAAGCTATTAGGAAACTAAGTATTAAGTAAGCGAGAAGGAAGGATTGATTGTGTATTTAATTTTATCATTTGGCTATTTAATCGTTGCTGATTTACAGCTGGTTATGGCCACAGAGAAGGTTAAGGTGAATTATGGGACTGAAGAGGCCTTACTGGCCGTTGTGGATAGAACTAAGTCCCACAAGATTCTTACGTGGAGGGAGCAGTGTGGGAGCTTGACGGAGGAGTTATTTTTGCAGTGTCCTCGTCTCCATGAAGCTAAGGACCTGTTGCATCTATTTGATTTTGAGCCTTATAGGAAGGCGGATCGGACTGAGCAGGCACAGAGGGAGGGGGTGGGGACTGAGCAAACCCAGTCGGTCCCGAGTCCCGAGTCCCGAGCCCCAAGTCCGGATCCTGTTCCCTATAAACATACAGAGTACCCCCCGCCTTCGGGTGGAGGCCCAGCTGGGCCTATAGCCGGGTCGGCGGCTGACTCACAGGTTAGGAGCTCGCCGCAACCGGCCGAGCCCTCCCCAGCCGAGCCCTCCGCCGACTACTGGCTTAGGGAAGATAGGACTCTACCTTCCAGGGAACCCCCACAGAGTAATTATGGTTATCCCCCTTCTAGGGGATCCCCTCCTACCAATTCTGGTCCGTTTTCCGGGGTCCCCCCACGTGATAGTTATGTATATCCTTCTTCTAGGGAATCCCCTCCTACCAATTCTGGTCCGTATTCCGGGGTGCCCCCACGTGATAGTTATGTATATCCCTCTTCTAGGGAATCCCCACCAGGGGGTCAGGGGGATTACAGGCCACAGGGGCGCCGCGATTGGCCCCCCCGTCTGCCGAGGTCGATTAGTTTTGATGGGAGGACTAGTTGGCATTCCTTTCTCAGGAAATTCACGAGCTATGCGGCGTCGTGCCACTGGAGTCCGAGGGAGTGTTTGGATGCTCTGGGCTGGTGTCTGGAAGGGTCTGCGTTGGATTGTTTTTCCAATCTTCGGGATATGGGCACTGAGTCGTATTACCCGATGTTGACAGCGATGGGGCGTCGGTTTGGGGCTACCCGATTTCCGGAGGAGGCCATAGCCGAGTTTCGGACGGCTCGCCAACTCCCGGAGGAGTCCCTCCTTGGGTGGTCCGACCGGCTCCAGGCTTTGTTTTGTGAAGCTTTTGGGTCTGACCAAAGGGGTGACGGCACTCAGATGGTATTGCAGCTATGCCAGGGTTGTACGGATAAGGCGGCGGGTTTGACCGCTCTGAATAAACGCCCGAAGTCCGTTGAAGAGGCCCTGGAGGCCATCAGGTGGGCACAACACACTCAGCGTGTTGTGTACGGGAGCGAGCCCCGCCGTTTATATCCAGCTCCTCGGCAGCAGGTGCAGCAGACTTGCCTGTACAATCAGGAGGCAGACAGTTATGATACAGTTGAGGAGCCGGGAATTTATCGGTATAGGCAACCCTATCGTTCCCCAACAGTTTCCACAGGTCGAGATGTTCCCCGTCCGGCTCCTGTGGAGGACCGGGGGAAGGACAGTTATGATACAGTTGAGGAGCCGGGAATTTATCGGCATAGGCAACCCTATCGTTCCCCAACAGTTTCCACAGGTCGAGATGTTCCCCGTCCGGCTCCGGCGGCGGACCGGGGGAATGTCAGCACCCTTCTTGAGGTTCAAGGGAAGGACATAGGCAGTCTGAAGGTGGACATGAGTGGAGTGAAGAAAGAACTCTCCAGTTTGAGGACACGCATGGACAACATGGATAGTATGTTGGCGGAAGTCTTGAAGACTGTTAAGTCTTTGGAGGTTTCTATGCTGTCCCATGCCTGCTCTCTATCTCCCGTGGCTGAAGTTCCGGAAAACCTGGAGGGGTCGGAGAGCGAGGCCGATCTCCGATCTGGAAACCAAGAGGCCTACAATCAGTGAATACTAGTGTAAATAATGTTAGTGACCCGCCTGACTCTTCGGTCGGTCCCTTGGACAAAGTAAATAATGTTAGTGACCCGCCTGACTCTTCGGTCGGTCCCTTGGACAAGGTAAATAATGTTAGTGACCCGCCTGACTCTTCGGTCGGTCCCTTTGTCAAGGTAAATAATGTTAGTGACCCGCCTGACTCTTCGGTCGGTCCCTTTGTCAAGGTAAATAATGTTAGTGACCCGCCTGACTCTTCGGTCGGTCCCTTTGTCCAGGTAGTTAATGTTATTGTCGGGGGGGAGGAGGTACATATGTACTATGGAACGGATTCCAGGGCAGCCTGTATCCAGGGAGTTTGTGTCGCTAGGACGGCCGTGGTGCCCACTTCTAGTGGGAAGCGGGTGAGATGTAGGGTTGTTGGGAGTCCAGGGCTCCAGAGTAAGGACCTTTCCCTTTTCCAGCCCACCCACAGGCTCCCATTTTGGATTCCTTGGATCGTGTTTGATCGGGGAAAATAACATATTTGTCTTAAATATATATTATGGTTCACTATCAAAGCCATTCACAACGGCTCGTCCGCAAGGACATGGTGCCGGTTCCATTTTGGATTCCTCGGATCATGTTTGATCGGGGGAAAGAACATGTTTGTTATATATATTTTAGTTCACTTTTGTTTACAGAATATGATTATGTTTTGGGGGAGTAATTCCTCTGGATCTGCTTGATGGTGTTGTGGGCCTGGGTGCCCTGAATGATATCAGGAACTTGCCGGCAGTGGCTATTGTGCCCCCGGGGGCCGAGTGGCCCAGAGAATGTAATCTTATTTTGTTGAAGTGTTTTCACCTTCTATATCATTTTCCATCTGATTTCAGTGATCTGCTTTTATCATTCTAATACTTCTTATATGCACCGTTTGGACTGCCTGTAGGGAGCCGTTTGGCTCTCATGTGGGACTGCCCAGTTTCTGGACATTGTACCATCCAAACTGCACTTGGGGAATGGGGAGCCATTGGGCTCTTCCCCTTTTCTGCACACTTATTGCCATTCATCGTTTATGTTGATCACTCACTCTCATGCTCGGTCACCTTGGGAATTTAATGTAATGCCCCGGTTAATCCCTTATGCCCGTGCCAAGACGTTTTGCAATTTGTCATTATGTATAACCGGCACGGTAAGGGTTAACTGGTATATTTCTGTTTCTTTATGACTGTAATGCCCCGGTTAATCCCTTACGCCCGTGCCAGGACTGCTATTCTTTGTCATTTACACGTGACACCGGCACGGTAAGGGTTAACTGGTATATTTCTGTTTGTAACCAGAATGGAAACTATTATGGCTATGGGATTGGGTCTCTATACACATGTATTTTTCATAATATTTCCGGTACCAAATTTTGGAATACAGTATATTTTCAGGTATGATAAAGGCGCCCGCCCTCTGGAAAGGCCAAGACTTCACCGGTGCTGGCAGGGAGGGTCCTTGACCCATCCGCCAGCGGGAACGGCGTGACCCCGCACTGCGGTACGGGAGTAGTTTTAAGTTAGTTTTAGTTTAGTTTTAAGTTGGGCTTTAAACTCATTAAGTGGGGAATAATGTAGTGGTTCAGCCTTAGCCACTACGGCTCTGGCGGCATATGCGCGTAAGTCCCGCATTAGGCGACACCCGCGGTAGTTTCCGCGGGCGTGTTTATTACTGGGAACATCAGATTGAACCTGAGACTGCATGCATGCGACATATACTGCTGTTTGCCCGTCTCTTCTGTCTCTTCTGTCTACGTAGTCTACGACGTGGAGCTCCACAGGCGACACAACGAGTGCTTCTTGAGACAGACTTCAAGCCGTATAAGTATACAGCCTATGGTAGGACTAATCCTTATTCTAGTAGTTTGTAGCATAATGCGTAATTAACAGTTATTTAGGCCCAGTAAGTTTATATTCCGCTCCGGCTCTACAAAGTCGAGATTTGCATTCATTTATTATTTATTATTTAATTCAATCAAGATTCATCAATCCATGACTGCCAGTCACAGACTGATTGTACATGTTGTTGTTGTTGGTTATATTTATGGAGCTCAGTCAAATGTAGACAGCAATAACCATCTGATTTGGGTCATTTCTTTAATAAAACTGACATTTGTTGTCATTCCCCAATACAGATGGCAACCCAGAGATCTCGTACCGTGGGGGTGGCTATGTACATATTTTCGTCCACGACATTTTCTCCCCGATTTTCTTTATTTAGATCTAATTTTCTGATTTCTAAATCAGATGTAAATTAGGTTGGTATGTCATTTGTCCTAATTACAGTTACGAAAATTTGATAACTTAATATTAAATACATAATTTACGGACTTACTTCTATATGAATTATCCAATTTGTATCTCAGAACCGCGAAGCAGTACGTTCATGCATTTGAAATATTACCCGGCGGCCGATATATTTCTGGGTCCACCTACCAAAACATAGCCAATGGCCAATCAGAGCACTCGTTTCGTGGGAGTTCGTTGGTCAAGCCGGGCTTACTCGTACATGTACGTAGCTACGGTAGCTATTGGACGTTCGAAAAGAAAAAAATGAATAGACTCTACTCATCAACTAAAACCAAGACGGATAATGTTGACGACGAGACTTTCTCGGATTAATCATTAATTTAGGATCTAAATGAGCAAGCTATCGTAAGTCAAATAAGCTATACCGTGTGAGTCAAAAAAAAGTTTACACCTAGAAAATTGCTAATTATTTTTAGAATCATCTATGAACAGTAAATTATTATACATCTTATGAAAGAGTGTTTTATCCCAAATCATTTGGTACCATATTTGTGTGGTATGTGTTCACGCTTGGATGAACAGGTGGCATTGTTTGCGAGAGTGCAAAAATCGACTTGCGCCAAAGTGATGCCTACAGTACGTATTACGGTATGTTGGGATTAGCGGAGTGAGAGAATGGATTGAATGTATCAAATGAAATGCATTGCATATGTTTTTTTCAAAGGGCAAAGTCACACACACCCTCACACACGCGCACAAATGTTCGTTGATATTTGATATTCGATATTTGATAATTGTGTGGCATGATTATTTTTTTTAGGGATGTTATTTGGATCTGCAAAGACCGAATTAATACCCAATTCCAAATTGTTTTATTCAAACATCACATAGGCAACTTTGGCGCAAGTCGATTTTTGCACTGTCGCAAACAATGTCTCCTGTTCATCCAAGCGTGAACACATACCACACGAAAATGGTACCAACTGATTTTGGATAAAACACTCTTTCATAAAGACATATAACAGTTTAATGTTCATCGATAATTTTTTTTAATAATTAACAATTTTCTAGGTGTAAACTCTTTTTTGACTCACACTGTATATATGTTATTTTTAATTAGACTCTATGAGGATGTAAAGAGTGAAAATCTCGTAGCATATCTCATTCATCGCGGTCCTGCCGAACCGAACCATTTGTTCCGTGCAGTCCCTCACAGAAAGAGGTCCCCAGACTTCAGTCTCTCTAATCGGAGGTCTAGTGGAGCCAGACGTAGTCTCAGTGGAACAACCGACGATTAGAGAGACTGAAGCTTTCGGTCTAAGTCAGATGTGACTATTTGCACCTAGACCCTAGTCTAGTTTTATGTCGTGTCGTGATAGTCGAGTCATCATTATAATTCCTGGCTTGGAAACTCTGTGCGTCTGTGCTTCGCTGGTCCACTGCTAGCCTTGCTAGGGGATGTATCATCCCGTCCAATCCTGCTACGTATATTGAGGGAGCTTATCAATCCTGCGGATCTAGTCCACTCAGATACACAGTGTACTGCTAAAGTGCTAAGCATGACGTCACTTGAGTTTCCATGTTTTGGCCGATTTCGTTCTGTCAGGAACGAGCAAAGAAACTGTAAAACAATTAATTTTTTTAAGCAAAACAAAACCAAATAGAACAGAATCATGCACTGGACATACAGACGGATAGACATGACTTACATGTTTCACAGTGCAAGTTAAACACAATTTATATATAAAAATTGAAACAATGAACGAATAACTTGAATAAGGAAACATGTAAAATTGAATGTAAAAGATACATAAAATAGATTAAATTAACAAAGTTACATTCAGCAAAAACAAAACTACATAAGTATATAAAAGATCATTGTGCGAAGCATTTGTTTTGTGTCTTTCGGATGGTGACGTTCAAGGTCGGTCCCCAGACGTAAATAATCATAATCTTATCAAAACCCAAGTACACCCACACACACACACATTATCATTGCATACAATTTACCTCACTGCTCTCAATGAAAAATATTGCACAATTTAAAGAAAAGGTAATACAGTAAGTCAAGGAAAACGAAGAAGTGTGTTTCTGGTAAGGTAAGTACTGTAAGCAAATAAAAGGAATATTGCTGTCGGATATTGAAGAGAGGAAGGAAGAGAGTGGTAGATTTCATTTGAAACAGGAGATTGAAGTACAGAATAGGTAGAAAAGAAAATAGGAGCTTCTGAAATACTTGATGAAGATTTAAGTATACACACATACGGTATTGTAAACAGAGAGATGTTAATAGCAATATCAATTTACAATGAAGAGTCTGGTACATATTAGGGTGTCATAGTATTTTAAGTTTAGATTTGTGTATTGAATGTATGTGTGAGATTAGGCAGAACACTATTCAGGAGTCTCTTATTTCTCCAAGAAAATACTTATAGACCCTTTGTTGAACAAATTCACACAGGTATTGAAAAAGACTTGAAATTGTGCATTATTAACATTTGATGGTTGTGATTTTTCCCACACGTCATGAAAAAACCTCAAGAAAATGCAGAATCCAGATAAACTAAAGAAATATTCTAAAACACTGAACTAGAAGACTTTAAGCTGTTGGAACAAAGTGCGTAGTTTGTGGTCCTCCCATCCTTTAAATCTTGCAATATAAGTCTGATTGAAAATGCCATAGATTTAGTCATGTACATGTATATCGAGAGTGCCCGTGTGTGCGCGCATACGCTTACATGTAACTGCGCTATTCTAATAATAAAAAACCTGTAATGAACATTAGAGTTTCATTTCTATTCTCGTTATAAATATGTAAAGCGCTGTGAAACAACAGTTAGTTTGTAAGAGCGCTATAGAAATGACTTTATTGTATTTTATTGTATAAGTAGTCTAGATAGTCCTTCCCCAAGAACGAGTTAAGACTATTGAGAAAGTCTAAGATCAGTAATTCTATTCACGAACATTAAATGCTATCTTTCCTGTAAAAAATCCCGAACTGCATACATGTGAAAAGAATGAGTGTTCAGAACTTCAGACATGGAATTCTTTGTTTTTGCAATGTCAAAATGACATGGTAACTTTTTCTGATGAAAATTACAATGTTCTTGCTTGATTTTGATGACATTTTTTGCACACTTACTCTTTAGAATACTAGGAAGATTTTGCATTAGAGGAATATAAAAGAAATTTCTTGAAGTCACATGTTAGGTGCGCAGGCATAGGGCTCCCCAACATACTAATTACAAGGAAGTACAGTACATCACCTAGACCCAGCTCAATCCTGTGGTCCATAATACAGAACAAAACAAGAAAATACATAAAGAAGTAAAACAAAACAAATACACACTCTGAAATTAATAGAGATCTAGACAAAGGTTACCAGGTATTATAACTTAAGCCTCGGTCACAAATGCCTTTACGAACTGCTACGAACACCGTACGAACGATTTTCAGACAATGGAAATTCGGAAAGACAATGGAAAAACAGAGATTCGTACGAATGCATTGTTCGTACAAACCTTTGTGACCGTAGCTTTAGACGTCAAATCCATCTCTGTGGTTTAAAAATGATTCTGATGTATTTAATTATTTGTTTGTTTATTTTAGTATGAACATGGTGAAGAGTCACATCCTACGTCATAACACCTTGACAAGCACAGTCATTGGAGTGGTACCAAAGAATCCAGAGAAGAAAGTAAGTTTTAACAGTCTAGACTGACTAGGCAGTAGGCATCCTTTAAAGGCCCACTGCACTACTTATAGCTACTTGCGCCCTCTATATAGCAAACAATGCCTAATCAGTGTCCATTGGTCCCCCTTGATCCTCCTTTTCTTATGTTAAGTGAGAGCTGATTTAATTAGATAACCACCTGTCGGTGACCTTGCAGGGTGGTCTAATCCCTCCTGTAAACTAGTACAGATGGGCTTTAAGGATTTTTTTTTCCTGATTTTCTTTTTAAATCCAAGATAAATGATATAATTGAACTACAAAGTGCAAGAATTGCTGTTGGTATTACTGACCTGGCTCCTCACAAATGCTACATTAGATCAAAACTTAGGATCCTGTGATTTATTAGAATGTTTTTAATCCTTAATTTTGATGATCATTGATGCCTTTTTTAAATGTCCTCCTACTGTTCAATTCTGACTGGGCTAGGTTATCAAACTGCATTATTATGAAGTTACTCTTTTTGTTTGTTTAGGACAGCCAGTGACATTTTTGAAAACTTATAAAATGTCAATCTAGAATACACATATGTACCACAGAGGTATACTGAAAACTTTATAACTTTAACCATAATTCATTTCTTTAAAAAACTCAGGAGGTCTTGGATAGTATGCACGCTATTGGCACAGCTGGAGTTGTTGTTCAAGTAACTGGCACCAACTGGCCGAGACCAGCTTACACTCTGCTTGTAACTGGTTTGTGCCGGTTCAAAGTGAATCGCCTCCTCCAGGAGGAGCCATATCCAGTGGCTCAGGTGGAGCAGTTGGACAAGCTACCCGGGGATGTTGCTGGTAAGCCAGATATTCAACCAGAGAATGTTGCTGTCATCGTCATCTTTATTATTGCTATTATCATCTTCATAATGATAATCATCATTATCAATGTCGCTATAACAACCATCATCACTACCACCACTATTACCACTACCATCACAACCACTATTACCATTACCACCACTGCTATCATCATCACTTCAAAATCACTACTACCATCACCACCACCACTACCACCACCACTACCACTACCACCATCATCATCACTATCTCCACCATCATAACTGAATTCTCTCATTCCTATAATGTTGATACATGCACCACTTGGTTTTGCATAGGCAATGGTTGAAACACTACCACTATCACCATTAATACCATCACCACTTGCACCCTCAGCATTAATAAAAACATCATCATAGTAATTATGATAATGACCATGTTCCAACTTGAATCACTCGTTGGCTTAGACTATAATCCTGGATCTGATGAAATCAGGCATGTGTTTTTATAATTCTACACATCTACTACAAGCTTAGTACATGTACATGTAGCTTACAATTCAAAAGTAAAAAAATTGATGACCACAATTGTTAAGTTTGTACACACCATAGAGTGACTGAATGTCACACAATCCTTAAAAGTCTAGGAAATCTTTCTTTAAATCCAAACTACATGTATATTTATATTTTGCTATCAGTCTGCAAGATGCTTGTTTTTGTTATAAAAGGCCACGAGCCAAATCAAACCAAAGTCAGTTGTTCCTTCATTATTTTCATCTTCTCTGGTTGATTTTTTCAGTTTTGGAAGCAGACGCTGAAACACTACCTGTTGCAGATGACTTTCGTGAGCAAGCAACAAGGCTTCTAGAACTCCTAGATATCACCACACCTGTTGTGGCCAAACTCAAGGTATCGTACACAAATTGTTTCATATTCCAAATTCATTAGTAGTAGGTAAATAGTCATTATTCAAATTGGCAGCACTGATTCACCATTCCAATGAAGAATCATGCCAGAGCAAAACAAACAAACTATAACAAGATTTTTAAATTTATCAATTGCCCTTTTCATTGGTAAACAATTATTTTAGAATCTGTTAATGTATCCCACAGGACATTTGAAGATGTGAATGTTATTGTTTTTGTTCTTGTTGTTGTTGTTTTTCTATGCAAGATTCCTAGTACCAATTAAACAGTATTTATGTAACAAAAAAATATGAGCCCATAGCAGTTTCTTGTAACTCTGACTTGTCAGGTTCTAATAAATGGCATTTGTCAAAGTTGACTGAACTAGAAAACATTATCATCTTGTATCATCTTATCCGAAGTCCAAAGTACTGCTTTCTTGATAGTCACCCTGAGTTTCAATACTTGGATTGTGCACAAAATAGCGTGTTTTAGAACAGTACCTCGTTACAGTAACATGTACAGTATGTCAACATGATGCAATGTAGTGCAGTAAGTGATATGCATGGAGTTTTGCTCATAAAGAATTATTATGAGAGGGTACCATGTATGAAAACGTGAGCAAGTACATGTACACCAACATGTTTCTAGTACAATTACATACCTACTCTGTATCTCAAATTGGATATGAAATTTTAAAATGGATGCTCTACATTTTTTCATTTTTTAAAGGAAACTTTCTTTATTATTTTATGTACATTTTGGCACGATTTGGTTTTAAGTTGTACATGTATACCCATGTATGTTGTGATGCTAAGACAGAGAACGAAATAGGATTCTCACTTAATTTTTGAAGAATCAACTTTATATTTAATTTGATTTTATTGTTTCACATTTCACAAAATAACAATATACATATATTATCAAAGGTCAGCAAGATAAAGCAGAATGACAAAAACAACGATGACAGTAAAGTGAAATATGAGGAACTTATTAAAAAGCAATACTTGTATGATATAGGCTCCCAGACAATATGTGAGGTTATATATTGTATGATGTCTGGAATATATCATGTACATGTATGTACATATCAGGGGTCAAAGATCAGATCTACCAGTGCTGTTAGATTTAGGTGATATTTTTGTTTACATAATAAGTTAACGTACTCCAAGGATATTGTACACAAACATGAGATCGTGAATTCTCTATGGCATGTATTTTTGAATGGTGAATTGCCGTTTGGTCTACACTAGTGCTGTAACATCACGGATATCTCCAATTCCGTTTAACCGCCAGTCAAAACCGGACGGTTTTCGGTTAAACGATTTATTTATAAAAATAAAAAAAAAACAATTTTTTTTTTTTTTTTTTTTTTTTTTAAATAATTTTTTGTAACTTTTTTTTTTCTTCACCGACTCTGTCGGCAGCAAGCCAGGTCCGTGTGAAAAAGCGGGAAGGAATTTCATTTGTGCTTGTGAACTTGTCATAAATAATAGTAACAATGTCGATTTTAGAGGAATGTGTAAGATCATTAAAGTAAAGTAAAAACAGTAGAGGACCTACATGTAGGATAGAACCTTGTGGTAGGCCATGTGTTCAAGTTGGATGAATTATTATTATAAATTACATATTGAGATCTATTACAAAGATTACTTTCAAACCAAGATGACAGACAAATTGGAGTGTTGTTCTAGTTTCAGAGTGGTGAGTCAACACACAGATTACTGAGCTGGGAGACATTGCCAGGCATAGTGCCAGGTGTAGGGGCATAAATCGAAACTTTAAAAAAAAAAATATTAAAAAAAAAAAAAAAAAAAAAAAATTAAAAAAAAAAAAAAAAAAAACGGGTAAACGAAACCGTCCAATTGAAAACGGAATCCGCCATGGGCGGTCGGATACCGGACGGTTAAACGTTTGACTACAGCACTAGTCTACACCCAGCCAGTCTACTATGCACATGGTCTAATAATAATTTTGTCTACTTATCATTTGGTCTAATGACAATTTATGCTATTAATCATTTCGTCTAATTTCCACGTGGTCTAAACTCCAATTAGTCTACTACCCATTTGGCCTATTGTTCATTAAGTAGTAGTAGTAGTGGTAAGAGTACTAGTAGTGGTTATTTTACCTGACTGCTAAGAAAGCATAAAGGCTTGTTAGTAAGCAACCAGAGGACCGACGGCTTAAAGTCCACTGTGAGGGACCTGGTATAGAGGATTAATGCCTTACCAAATGGCGCATCGAACCCGGGTCGCCGGATTACAAGACCACTGCTCTACCAACTGAGCTATCTCCAGTCAGTCTACCATCTACAGTATAAGGTCTAATAATCATTTGATGATTATTATTATTTATCATTAAATGATTATTAGTCCATATAGTAGACAAAATGGGCATTAGTTAAAACTGGGAATTAGAACAAATGAGCGATAGACCAAATGGGTAGTAGCTACTTATCGGAGACTAGACCAAATGACTTTTAGCCTAAATGGTAAGTATACTAAATGATTATTAGACCATGTGGATAGTAGACCGATTAGGTAGTAGACAATCTGGTTGTAGAATAATGGCTATAAACTGTTTTGAATGAGAAATCTACCGGGGGTACTTTGAAATAAAGACCTACTATTCTTTCAGGTTTTTCTTTTATGTGAATAAATGTACCGTAAATAACGTTGTATAAACCGCCCTCGTGTATTAACCGCACCCCTCTTTTTCGCCCTTAAAAAAAAAAAAAAAAAAAAAAAAAAAAAAAAAACTTTTTTTTTTTTTTTTTGCCGAGATTTTTTTTTTTTGTGTGTAAGATCATTACGGTACTGTAAATTAAAAAACAGTAGGGACCTAGGATAGAACCTTGTGGTACACCATGTAATAGAAGAAAAATTGGAGGAATTATTATTATAAACTACATATTGAGATCTATCAGAAAGATTACTTTCAAACCAAGATGACAGACAAATTTGAGTGTTGTTCTAGTTTCCGAGTGGTGAGTCAACACACCGATTACCGAGCTGGCAGACATTGCCAGGCATAGCGCCAGGTGGAGGGGCATAAATTGAAACTTTAAAAAAAAAAAAAAAAAATTGTTTTTTTTTTTTTTTTTGGTGTACCGTGTATAAACCGCACCCCCGACTTTGAAATTTTTTCGGCGGCAAAAAAGTGCGGTTTATACACCGTTATATACGGTAAACTCACATTTTTAGTCTTTGGACTTTTTGACGAGATTGAATAAAACCTAATTTGCAATACTCATGCATACTGTACCTTACTCTGAAAACACTAGGGGTCATACATCTATTGTAGAATACAAAGTAACTGTAAACTTATTTTTATCTGATATCTTGCCATTCCTGGAAGGTCCACAAGTCATGTGTCCAGATTAGTTTAGATGGTGGCTTATAATTCAAACACTTTGACCTGCCAAGGATACTAAATAGATTAGAACTCACAGTCAACAGCTGTAAAATGTTCAAGGATCCAAAACATTCAAAGCTCAACTGAAACAGTATAGTATCATTTTTTAATGTTCACACCCCTCCTGCTTTGGTGTGTATGACATGTGTTGGAGAGTTGAACTGTAAAGTTTGAGAATATCCAGATCGAGATCTAGATGTAGTGTGGTGTAGATTGAATACTGTAACAGTGAAATTTGAAGAGTAAGTTAAACTTTACAGGAGCCGTAATTTGAGAGATTCTACTAAATTGCTACCTTTTTACTAAAAACAATCTCGAAATTTTAAATGGGCTTGTGGATTTTCACCATTGGATATTGTTTTATAAGATGAACTAGAGACCCTTCTCATGGAGTCTTAGTTGTTATAAAGTTGTGTGAGGCGCAATGGCTCAGTGGTAAAGCAGTGGTCTTGAACTGGGAGGTCCCTGGTTCGAAACCAATTTGATGTGCTGGTGCCATTTGGTAAGGCATTTATCCTCATAAACAAGTCCTTCGGAGAGGATTTCAAGCTGTCGGTCACCTGGTTGCTTACTCTCAAGCAAACATATGCTTTCTTAGCAGTCAGGTAAAAACAAACCCAACCACCAACCCAATCAATCAACCAACCAAGTTGTTTACCTTTAATGGCACCGCATGGATGATGTATTTTATTGACATGAATGAAATGATCTGGGGGGCGTTTCACAAAACTTGTCATCAGTGACAAATGACAGTTTTTGTTATAAGCTACTGAAATCCTTGCTTCTGATTGGTTATCAGCAGATTTGTCACTGATTTTTGTTATTTGTCATTGAAAAAAGGCCTTGTGAAACGGGCCCCTGGAGTAACTTTCTGTGACTAATGTGAAACCTCTCTTTCTTGTCTTATATTCCAGAGGTTACTAGATAGCCTGCCCATCACAAGACTTCCGGATATATTTGCGTCTATTGTCAAGGCATCCTACAACGAAAAACTGGAGGTAAAATTTACTCATATGAACTAGTGATTGGTTATTTTTTCTAAAGGGGACTTGTAATGGAACATAGATTTAGATGTTGGTATGATAGGCCAAAAGTTTATTAAACATGAACTTTAAGGAGGTAAGTGAGAGAGCTGAAGAGCAAAGAAACAAGGCTATATAATTGAATTAATTAAGTAGTAAGGGTAGAATCAGAAAGTCATTTCAAACTTTTCTTTAAAAGTCTTTAAAAGCAGAAAAGTGTTAAAGTGAGGAAGAGAAGAAGGGAGAGAGAGAGAGAGAGTGAGTGTGTTACAGAGAGAGTCACACAGAGAAAAAGAAGGAGTAAAAAGTGAGTGTGTTATTTCAAGAGATATGGTAAATTAAGCAATTATTTATCACAATCATGTAAGAAACTACAAACATTGATTATGAAAACTTGCATTGACTATAAATGGTGTACTTTTGGTAGAACTTAAAATGTCCAAGCATCAGATTGGAGTCAGGTATGATGCATCATCCTATTCTTCCTATGAAGGTCCTTGATGCAGTTGACCTTGAGAAGCGCTTCCAGAAGACCCTCCCCCTCCTGGCTCGTCAGATAGAGGGCCTGCGTCTCCTCAGGCACGCCAAGCGAGGGAGTGACAACGATAGAATGCCTCACGCATTGAAGGAGGACAAAGAAAATCGCGTCGTCATCTTGAAGAACGGCCCCGGGAGACCGAGGTTTATCGATCGTCATGAAAAGAGTGATGATAACGAGAGTGAGGGAGATGAGATCTCAGAGCTGGATCGAAAGATAAAGTATATCTGCTTGTGTTTTTGTTTGTTCTTTGTGACTTGATATTCTGAGCTAAAAAAAAACAAACTTACGTTGTTGACAACAGCCATTCTCCAATCAAGAAACTTTAAGATAAAAGTAGAATTTCAGTAACAACTTGTGATACAATCAGTTTGCGGTATGAAACTTTACCAAAGTCTTTATAGTATACAGTCAAATAGTTGGAAAACCAAATAGAAACAGAAATCAAAATGGCCTCGATAGACATGTTAGGCTGGATGCTGAATAAAAATGAAAAAAATAATTACCCAGTATTGAACGTTTCAGGTGTAAAGAAATGCAGTGTTTCATACTGTCTTCGTTAATATTGATGATGAACTTTTATTCTATGAGTTCCTGGTTCTTCTAAGGCATGAAATAAGTTTCAAACTTTCAATGTCATCAGCGTTATATTAAGGTGAATGAAAAGATGAGAAGATCAAAGCTGGTATTATCATCAGTCACTCATTCATTTCCATTTATTGTCTTTATAAAAGAAAAGTGCACAATGTTTAAATGAAAGTTCAATTATCATAATTGCCCTGTTCTGTGCAGCCTCCAGTCCTGGACATTGCCATATGAATTGTTTCCACAGAACAATTACCAAAGACATATTTATTTTATTCTTTCTTTCTCTGTTTTTTTCAAGGGATGCTAATATGCCCAAGCATGCCCTGAAAGCATGCCAGAAGGAGCTGAAGCGATTGAAGAAGATGCCCAGCGCGATGCCAGAGTATGCCATGACCAGGAACTATCTGGAGCTGATGTCAGAAGTGCCTTGGTCCAAGCAGTCAAAGGATACCCTGGACATCAAGCAAGCAAGGTGGTGATAAGGATTGTACTGGTGGTGGTGGTGGTGGTGGTGGTGGTGGTGGTGGTGGTGGTGGTGGTGGTGGTGGTGGTGGTGTCGGAAGTGCCTTGGTCCAAGCAGTCAAAGGATACTCTGGACATCAAGCAAGCAAGGTGGTGATAAGGATTGTACTGGAGGTAGTGATGGTGGTAGATGTGGTGGTGGTGGCGGTTGTGGTGATGGTGGTGGTGTCAGAAGTGCCTTGGTCTAAGCAGTCAAAGGATACTCTGAACATCAAGCAAGCAAGGTGGTGATAAGGATTGTACTGGAGGTAGCGGTGGTGGTGGATGTGGTGGTGGTGGTGGTGGTGGTTGTGGTTGTGGTGGGGGTGGTGGTGGTGGTGTCGGAAGTGCCTTGGTCCAAGCAGTCTAAGGATACTCTGGACATCAAGCAAGCAAGGTGGTGATAAGGATTGAACTGGTGGTGGTGGTGGTTGTGGTGGCGGTGGTGGTGGTGGTGTCGGAAGTGCCTTGGTCCAAGCAGTCTAAGGATACTCTGGACATCAAGCAAGCAAGGTGGTGATAAGGATTGTACTGGTGGTGGTGGTGGTAGTGGTGGTGATAAGGATTGTACTGGTGGTGGTGGTGGTGGTGGTGGTGTTGGTGGTGATAAGGATTGTACTGGAGGTGGTGGTGGTGGTGAAAAGGATTGTACTGGTGGTGGTGGTGGTGGTGGTGATAAGGATTGTACTGGTGGTGGTGGTGGTGGTGATAAGGATTGTACTGGTGGTGGTGATGGTGGTGATAAGGATTGTACTGGAGGGGGTGCTGGTGGTGGTGGTGATAAGGATTGTACTGGAGGTGGTGGTGATAAGGATTGTACCGGAGGTGGTGGTGGTGGTGATAAGGATTGTACTGGAGGTGGTGGTGATAAGGATTGTACTGGTTGTGGTGGTGGATGATAAGAATACTGGTGATGATGATGACGAGCCTATTGTAATATGTCCAATGCTCAGGTCTCGGATTTTAAAGGTAAATACGTCTACATGTATGTGCACAGTCCAGTATGTATAGAAAGATTGTTCAAAGAAATTCTAATGCCAAAACCTTGTACTGCATTCAGGTCTTCTTGTTGGGTGTTGAGTTTAGTGTGAAAGTGAAACAAGATTGCCCGATTCATATCTATCTCTCATTTTGCATTTTCAATTTCTCATGACTAGGATTGATCTAGATGCCGATCACTATGGCCTAAACAAGCTGAAGAAGAGGGTGATTGAATACCTGGCTGTCCGTCAGCTGAAGAACTCCCTCAAGGGTCCTATCCTGTGTTTCGTCGGTCCGCCGGGTGTAGGCAAGACCAGCCTTGGTAGATCCATTGCTCACACACTGGGGAGGGCTTTCCACAGGTAGGACTGTATGGTGTTTTATGAACTGTGTTTAATGCAGAACCTGTTATAAATGGTTTCATTGTCATTTGGCATGGACTCTTCACATATAAGTTTAATCGTATCTATTTCATAGAGGTATTGGTATGCCAAATCAATATAATTTTAAATAAAAATTTGATAAAAAAAAAAATAATAATTTATACATTTTCTTTTATACCAGATAAACAAACCAAGAGTTGATAAAAAATAATTATAGTCAGTGCTATTTATCTTCCTTCTTATGTCAAATTGATATAGACAACAGAGAAAAAGTATTGAACAAATTTGTTTTTCCTATCTCTACACAATATTCAGTGTCTACATATTGTAGTATTTATTCTCAACTCAAGTGCGGGGAGATTGTATATGAACTAGTTTGCATGCATCATTTGTATACTATCACCCTTCAGTAAACTTTAAATCCATTGACTGCTGAATGGTCTCATTCCCATAGGATCTTATACAGGAGCCACCCAATTCCTGTAGTCGGTGGGTTAACATTATTCAGGCCTGATAATAACCCGATTTAAATCGGTTTCCCAATTATTTATTTTTTTCCCTGATTTTTTTTTTCTTCCCGATTTCTCCCCTATATTCCCAATTTTTTCAGGATCTTTTCCTATTTTTCCCAATTTTCTCACTCAAAATGGGGGGAATGTTGTTAGATGCCATCTTTTTCTTCCCCAAATTCTTCTCTTTTTTTTTTACTCAAGGGGCGGGTGGTTGAGGAAACCACCCGCCCCCTTTTTTTTAGTGCTCACTATCACCCCTGGTTATTGTGATATCACTGAACTTTCTTTACAATTGGTCTTGTGTTATCAGGATTTCCCTGGGTGGCTGTTGCGACCAGTCGGACATCAGAGGTCACAGACGAACCTACATCGGATCCATGCCAGGCAGGATCATCCATGGACTCAAGAATGTTGGAGTCAACAATCCTGTCTTCCTCCTTGATGAGATCGATAAACTGGTACGGTTATTGACCATTGCAGTCATGATGGTGGTGGAGGTGGTGGGGGAAGGTTTGATGTTAATGGTGATGATGGTATTGCTGCTGATGATAATGGTGACAGTCAGGTCTGGTAGTACAGTGACTGGGCAAGGTGTTTTTGTCTTTGGTAATTATTTACATTGCTGTAGCTGAGTGGTCAGGAGTTGATTCTCAAGAAGGTCCTTCCTTTGCTACACTGGGGTCCAGAGTGGCAGGTGTAGATGTAGTACCTTGCCTAGGTGTCATAGTCGAGTGTTTGAAGGTCCTGCGTTCAATCCCGACACAGCACTAATGTCCTTTGGCAAAGCATTAAATCTACATTTGTTCAAAATTTGTCCACATTATAACATTTTTCTACAAATGAATATACATTACTATATAACTATATTACAATACAAACACTAAATAATGTGAGAAAAAATTAAATCATACTAATGTAGTTGTGTGTGAAATACAGATTACTAAGTGTTGACGTGATTTGCATTAAAAAAAAGGTTCCCTACAAAGGTCCAATGTGTGATATTCAATGATTAACTATTTTTATTTTTGTGTGTTTTTTGTTATGTAGGGAAAGAGTCTTCAAGGAGACCCAGCCTCAGCCCTCCTGGAAGTCTTGGACCCAGAACAGAACAATGCCTTCACCGATCAGTATCCTTTCCATCAGGCCTGATAATTACCCGCTTTAAATCGGTTTCCTGATTTTTTTTTTTCTTCCTGATTTATACCAGATTTTTTTTTTCTCCAGATTTTATCCCTTTTTTCCAGATTTTTCCTTATTTTCTCAATTTTTCCACATTTCCCCCCAATTTTCTTACTCAAAAGGGTTGAAATCTTGTTAGATGCCATTTTTTTCCCCACGAATCCTCTTTTTTTTTTTTTTACTCAAGGGGGGCGTGGTTGAGGGATTTACTGTTGATTTATGATGTCATGAGAGGAATGCTTGTAGGAGTGACACACATCCCAGTTAGGGATTAATAAGGGGGAGGGGCGGTCTGTTGGGATTATAGATATAGTCTATAGTTACAAACTGACACAGAATAATACCAGATGTCTTGATTCAAGGATAAGTCAAACCTGTCTATAGCGCCCGCCCAAGGGAAACACAAAAAGTGGTCTTTGTAGACAGGTTCCTTTAGTGCATGTTTCAGTTTCAGTTTCAAGTTTTATTTCTGCATTTTCCATAAACAATAACAAAAATAACAATGAATACATTGTAGCAATATAATGATAAGTAATACAAGTAGTAATTCACAAATAAATAAATATAAATAATCAATAGTACAATTAATCGTATTTGAAAAGAAAGAAAAGGGGGAGAATGCAGAAGACCGATATCGTAAGCAGAGCTTGAAATGATACCGGCCCTACAAAAGGAGGAGAGGAGACAGGAAGAAAGATTGGGTGAAGAGAGTGCTGTGCAAAGTGAAGGGTGCACTGCGCGAACTCCTCAATCTATCAAATAATTTCCTTTTTATATACAAATAAACAATGAATATTTATATTAAAACAAAGTACATGTATAATCACGGAAGAGGTTTACGGTACACCATGTGTAAAGTCCTCGAGGGACTGAGGAAAGTAGATAGAGAATAGAGGTGAGATGAAAGGCGAGAAAGTGGAGGTTAGAAGGAAGAGTATCTTTCGGAAGTGAGTTTAGTCCTGAAAAGGACTGTAAATCAGAAAATTTGGGCAGGATGAGAGGTTGAGTAGAAGACTGGATTGAGTTGGAGAGTTGAGTAGGCGAGTAGAATTCATGTACATGTAGTATAATATGACCAGAATCTAATGTTTCATTGAGAAACCATTTTCAAGGGAAACAAAAAATGTGTCTTTGTAGACAGGCGGTCACTAAAGCAGGTTTGACTGTATTTGCACTCACCAGCTGTGAAATGTTCAGACCCTTTAAAGTCATTCATGGACATTATTGATCAATGAAGTCTACTTCAGTTCAGAGACTGGCAGAAATCATTGTGGGAAATGAAAATTAAGTTTTGCTAGGACCTCAGTGCAGAGTTACCTTTCATGTGTGAAGGAAAGTAGCAAAGTAAGGGGCTGAAAAAAAGGTCACCAGGGGGGCGGTTTCATGAAACAATTAGTCAGTGATTTTCACCGACTAATATCATTTTCACCGACAATTTAGTCAGCACTGACTAAATGTGACCAATCACATTATGGGAAATATCGGTGACAATAGAATTGTCGGTGAAAATGATATTAGTCGGTGAAAACCACAGACTAATTGTTTCATGAAACGCCCCCCTGATTGGTAGATCAGTGGTTGAAAACTCCTTTTTACACAATCAACATGAAATTCAGGGGGCTGTTGTTAGTGACCCGCGGGAAAGCAATTGAAATTTGGAATTTTCTGCAGAAGGGCATCTTAGCGTATGTTGATATGTCAGTGTTGAACCTTAATACTTTGTCACCAGCTACCTGAATGTTCAGTTTGATCTGTCTCAAGTGCTCTTTATTGCCACTGCGAACTCCTTGCAAACCATCCCACCGGCTCTCAAGGATAGGATGGAAGTCATTCAGGTACGTGTGTCTCTGCATATAGATCAATTCAAGGCCAGTCTGAAATCTTTCATTGCCAACTTTAAAGGCATCGTTTAACAATGTTAAATCTGAGATGCACGGCCCTACATGTTATCAGTGTCTGTCATATGGTGTAATAATCAAGCCCTACAAAAATTGTGAAATTTTGAATTCCAATCATGAATATCTTGATAATCAGACAGGTGATTGGCTTGTAAACATCATGGGATTCCTGACTGACCTAAGGTTTGTAATTATGATTGCAGCATGAGCTAAATCAAGGATTTTATTTAGAATCTGAGCCAAAGATACCCAATCCCTTTAAGAATGCTACTGCTGTTTTGGCTCTGTAATACTTAGTTTTGTCGGCCCTTTGGTATGGATTTCTTATGATGAAGGTTAACTTTTGGTCATTGAAACATTGGTATTTGATGTATTTCGAATCCCTTATCAGGTGCCCGGTTACACGCAAGAAGAGAAGTTCCACATTGCCAAAGATCATCTTATTCCTAAGCAGTTGAAGGAGCATGGACTCACTTATGAACAACTGCAGTTTGCTGAGGATGCCATCAAATACATCAGTAAGACATCTTTATTTATTTCCATGTTATTTCGAGCGTAATAAGTCTGGCCTTAGTTCTTTGTGGGGCAGATTTAAAAAGAAAGACCTACTACATGATGTATGCCAGTCAAAGCGTGATTGTAGAAAATTACAGAAATAAGAAATGTTTTTAAAATGATTTACCTTCAGGGTCAGGAAATGTGTACTCCTTGCAAGCAAAAATTCTGTTCAGGTTTTCAAAGGCCGTCTGTACTAGTTGGGCCAGAAGAGATTAGACCACACAGCGAGGTCACTGAAAGGTGGCTCTCTCATCAACTCAGCTCTCAATTAACATAAGAAAAAGAGGATCATGGGGGACCAACAGGCACGAATTGGGGAAGTTTTCCTATACAGTGCGTCCCAGAAAAAACGAAACCGAGAAGTATCGATGTTCTATCATAACTTAATCACAACTATAAGTAATGAATGATACATATTTGGAAAGCTTAGAGTCTCCTCTTTCATGTGATGCTACTCAGATGATGCATATTTCACGCATGAGTGATTAAAAGCAATTTGAAGGAAGGAAACCAAAAAGACATTTGGCGGGCGGTATCTGAATTTCGAAGAAAAATTCACATTTCTAGAAAGTTGAGTTTCTGCCCTTTCATATGACACCTCAATCAGGAAAAATGAGCGAGGAATGACAAAGTTCTGTTTGTTTAAAGTAGTGCTTGCATTTCCATAATTTTATTAAACGAATTCGTTTTCACTGGCTGCCTGCCGTATCAATAAACGAAATTAACAAAAGACTTAACTCCGTTTCGTTGACAAGCAGCCGTAGACGAGAGTCTTCATGAATGGCTGATTATCAACGAAACGGAGTTAAGTCTTTTGTCAAGTCTGCTTTTTGCTACGGCAGGCACCCGGTGAAAACGAATTCGTTTGTTAAAATTATGAAAATGTAAGGGCTACTTTAAACAAACAGAACTTTGTTATTCTTTGCTCATTTTTCCTGATTGAGGTGTCATATGAAAGGGCAGAAATTCAACTTTCTAGAAATGTGAATTTTTCTTCGATATTCAGATACCGCCCGCCAAATGTCTTTTTGGTTTCCTTCCTTCAAATTGCTTTTAATCACTCATGCGTGAAATATGCATCATCTGAGTAGCATCAACTGAAAGAGGAGACTCTAAGCTTTCCAAATATGTATCATTCATTAATTATGGTTTTGATTAAGTTATGATAAAACATCAATACTTCTCGGTTTCGTTTTTTCTGGGACGCACTGTATAGAGGGAGCAAGTAGCTACAAGTAGTACAGTGGGGCTTTAAAGGTACTTCCTCTTTGCCATTATTTATTCCAGTCTCCAAGTTCACCAGAGAAGCAGGAGTCCGCCAGCTGGAGCGCAAGTTTGGCGCGGTCTGTCGTGCGGTAGCTGTACGGGTCGCGGAGACACAGACGAACAAACGCAAGCCCTCCACTGGCTCTCCTTCAGAGGAGGACGCCCCCATGGCCCCGAGGGGGGACAGGGAGACGAAGGAAGAGGTGAAGACGGAACTGACCGATGAGACTTCGTTGGAGCTGACAACAGAGGCCGCCATTGCCCATCCTCCTGAGATGCCCATTGTCATTGATGTTCTGGCAGTGCAGGATATACTTGGGGTAAGTCTTGGGCTGGACAGACCAGTTTGACGATTTCATATAATTGTAGGACTTTACCGTAAGGACCCCTGGCTCATGACATCATTGTGAATGTAGTTTTACATTTATTTTAAATGTACATTTAGATATATTCTTCTGTGCACTTGTGTTTCATTTATTACTTGTACCTCGTGTGATGTCTTCATCAACTGTCTGAGCTGATAATTTTTTTGTGACAGAGGCTATATTTGGACACTTCTTAAGAGGACTTGACCCAAGCTTAAATTGACCGATGGCGTTTTCTGCATACCACCCAACATGTATAATAATCAACTGTCTGAGTACTGATAATTTTTTGTGACAGAGGCTTTATTTGGACACTTCTTAAGAGGACTTGACCCAAGCTTAAATTGAAATCAATGTGTGCAGAATATTTTCTCTTATTGTTCTAGACATGCAAAGGACTGTCTGACTGATGAGGTCTTGTGCATACAACCCAACATGTTTAATAATAATAATTATATATTGGCGTATGTTTTCTGTCCCCTAGACTGCTATCTACGAAAGCGAAACTAGTGAGAGACTATCACAGCCGGGAGTTGCAGTAGGTAATTATATTTCCTTTTCTTGACTCCCGATGGTAAATCTTAATCTCTGACCTGTTCTTTGATGCTTAGACTTAGAGGAGAGTTGGTATATCTACCTCTGTTCAGTAGATCTCTTCATAGTCATATCGAAGGATACACATATAAGAATATAAAAATCAGAGGCTTCAATAGACAGGTTTACTAATATATTTAAATGTATGGACCAAGGGCGCATGTAGGTTGTTTTTTTACTCCATGGGGGTGGGGGGGGGGGGATGGATGTTTAGGGGAAAAAAAAGAGGGTTCACTGGCTGATTCGCCTATGAATATTTTCTTACAAATTGGGCAAAAAAACACCCCTTCCCCTTAAAAAATCCTGGCTACGCCCTTGGTATGGACGTTCTCTCTTGGGGACCCAGTGACAAGTTTTTCCATTAACCTATTAATAATAAAGAATCTACAATACTTGGAATCCAGTCTGCACACGTTACTCGTTGCTCTGTCGGACAAGCATTGACATACTTTCAAGATGTCAAGAACAACCTCTGTTTAAAAAGTATGAATACAATTTGAATATGTTAGTTAACCGGTCTATTGGCAATGACTTTGTCAATTTCCCCTATGTAGGAATGGCTTGGACACCCATGGGAGGAGAGATCATGTACGTTGAGGCCACTAAGATGGAAGGGGATGGAGAACTGACTCTCACCGGTCAGCTTGGGGATGTCATGAGAGAGTCTGCTCAGTTAGCTCTCAATTGGGTCCGCAGCAACGCCTCAAAGGTACCAAGCAATGTCACTGATTCATTGGTGGATTTGATTTGATTTGTTTATTGCCACGTCAAGATAAAAATAATATATGATATTCAAAATACAAACATATATCATGAGATATCTAAAGTGGGAGGATCATGTTAAGCACATAAATGGATAATCCTCACAAAATATACAAAATAACAATAACTTTGGTACATAATGTGAGCAAAATTGCAAAAAAGGGAAGATAAAGAAAATAGGAGAAAAGAAGTAGGAAACATTGCATAAACATTGACATTATAAGTTATTAGAATTTTCCCAAAAAAAATGCTTATATAAATTGTCAAAATTGTAAAATGCCAAGAGGAGGAAATATAAAGTTGAATCATGAATTGCTATTAGTGGGTCTTAAATCCTGTGTCATCACCTAGCTTTAATTTAGTCTAATATTAATTACAAATTTGTTGTAAAGGAGGTCTTTACAGAATTACTGTTTTTACTGTCTTTTTGCAATAATATAGTGCCTAACCTAAAGTCAATTTTACGATTCACCCAAAATGTATGGTTTCCAGTCCCATTTCTATTTATTCACCCACGTCATTCTCAAATACTTGGTGTGGCTGAATTTTATTTCATTGTTTCAAGTTTGAAATCCTTTGAAATCTGCAAGGCTGAGTGACAATACCTTCAAGCCAATAAATAGCCAGTAGTGTACAATTGTAGGAATAATTTTCCAGTGATTTCTATTTATTTACCCGGTAGGATGCGAAATCTAATGTGCTTAGATACATTAGCAATTGTGCACTTGTAAAAATGATGCCTGGCTGGAATGCTCCCCAGGGAGTGGAGAATGTGCATACATTGTGTGCGGGTAAGCCTCAATCCGATGACCGGGGTAATAATATGATTGCAGGGCCCTCAAGGAGAACAGTATAAATACTGATGAGGCTACCCTGGGTAAACAAGACATATTATTATTATTATTATTATTATTATTATTATTATATATTTATCCTTTTCTTGATTACTGCTAGCTGGCTATTGATAGCAAGCCTGTTGTAGATCTGATGGAGGGGACTGATGTTCACATCCACTTTCCTGCTGGAGCCGTGGGCAAGGATGGGCCATCTGCAGGAGTGACCGTAGTGACAGTACTCGTCTCCTTGTTCAGGTACAAGAATGATTAATTAAAGCCCATCTGTACTAGTGTAAAGGAGGGATTAGACCACCCTGCAACGTCACTGGACAGGTGGTTATCTCATCAACTCAGCTCTCAAATAACATAAGAAAAAGAGGATCATGGGGGACCAATGGTCACCGATTAGGCATTGTTTGTTATATAGAGGGCGCAAGTAGCTACAAGTAGTGCAGTGGGGCTTTAAAGGGAGATAGTAGTCAGTTTCCATGTGCAGTAGGTCATAATTTGCCGACACCAGACTTGGTGGAAATACTGGGTGCACAAGTATGGCACACAGCAAACCAGTAGTCCCATCAAGAAATGCCCCCTAGTCTCTCTGATAGTCTTCAGGGTTGAGGGAAATGTAAGATAATGGCTTTTCCATATGGGACGATTAGTGGAAAATACAGAGCATTATATGGTCATAAAACTGAAGGCTTATCCTGGTGATTGACAACACCTGTTATTTAGTACACACCTGAATGGTGTCTAATTCCTCATGAGAGTCCCTTACTGTGTGTCTTTAAGATTATGTTGGTGACAGTGGTGGTTATCTTGGTGGTAGTTTCATTGGAGTTGCTTGTGGTGTTGATGGTAACAACAGTGATAATGGTTGCGGTATGTTGTGGTATGGTTGGTGGTGGTAATGATAACTGATTATATTGATAACAAATATGCCTCTGTCTGTGGGAATGGAGTGACAGTAAAGGGTTGGTATGATTATTTCATCTTAATATCAATGGTGATTATTTGAATAGAATTTGGATAGTGTTCAAATGATAATAAAGGTATTGGATGAGGAGAAAAGTTTGATAAATGAAATGAAAGGTTTTGTTATTGAATCTGACCAAGGATGCTTCAAAATTGGAGAGGGGGAAATCAAATGGAGGATTCTATTAAATGACTATAACCATTCCAGACTGACAAATAACCAGATAGCTTTTGATATGTTTATTCTCATTTTATCAGTGGACGTTGTGTGAGATCAGACACAGCCATGACTGGAGAGATAACTCTGAGGGGACTCGTCTTACCTGTAAGTTTATTTGTGTCATTTGAATTATTGAAATCATGTTTTTAGAGTCAAAGATACAATAAGCCAGTTAATAGTTGCAGTCTGAGCATGAGCAGATAAAGGTCATGATTGCAGACCAAATTGTGAAATACATGGAGACAAAATACTGGATACGTGCTCATGAAGTTAGGTAATCATTATTCATTTATGCACAAGCAGTGCACTCCATGATACACAGGTGGAAGTATTCTTTGAAAAGGGGAAACAAAGGCTATTTATGTAGCACCTCCATCGCTGTAGGAGTGATTATTTCACAATGTACAAAGTGGGATCTCTTTATATTTTGAAGATCTGTGGATATTCGGGGTCATTTGGACATGTGCTAGCCATGAACTGGTCAATTAGCTTGTATGAAGACTGACATGTTTTCCATTTGACAATTTTAGTTCAATTCAATTCTATTCAATTTGTTGTTTCCTTGAAACCATAATAATTACATAATGAATACATACTACAACAAAATACATTGGAAGGACCCCTAAGAAAGCAAAGCTTATTGGGAGGGGCCGTGTTCAAATAAAAAGAAATAAATGAAATTTGAATACAAATTAATTAACCCTTGTTGCCGTTGGTTGACTTATTGTGGAAGTAAGGAGATGAAGTGAAAGAACATCTTTTTGACACATAATGTTGCCCATACAGTCTAAACTGTATCAAGACACCATCCAGGGAAATATGGATCGTTGTTTATATACAGGAGGACTTTGTGTGCAGGTTCCCTCCAGCAATACGTAATCAATAGAAAACACTGTATAAAAAGAACACAAAAATGTTGTTGTTACTAGAGTGTATTGTTTATGTTGTCCATCAAGTAATTTGCTTATGAAATGTATACCGTATTTATCTATCAAGTTCTCTATGTTTTTACATTCAAGCATGTGTTTAAAAAGCGTAAGGCGTGTGTCATTAGCTTAGGATCTTTTTCCTTGTGAGTTGTTTTCTACCAGTGCACTCAAAGCAATGTCTTAACTTGTATTCAGATCATATCTTAGCATTATATTTAGGCAAGCCGACTTTAAGGCAAAATACTAACTGATAAGCATTGTGACGTCACATGGTCAATAAAAAATTATGCACAATAAATGTGTCACATTGAATGCGTGCTATTTTAATTGTGCCCAGCTTCAGAAATCATGTTCAGTGCTGATTCTCCATCAGTGGAGTGACTTATTATACAGAAGAAAAGCAATATGCTAACAATATTGAACTTAATCAAAGAAATAGAATCAAACACAAGATTTTATTCCTAGGGAAAAGAGGCTTGTATAAATGTATAATAATTTACAATATTGTTGTACAAGCTTAACTTTATGAGTGTTATAACTTCCTCCTTGCAGGTTGGTGGTATCAAGTCCAAGGTACTAGCTGCTCATAGAGCTGGTATCAAACACATCATCTTGCCCAAGCGATGTGAGAAAGACCTGGAAGAGATACCCCAGAATATTAGGGTTAGTCCTCTCTCATATTCTCAAGGTCTGGAAATGAAAATTTTAAACAAAGCCATCATGCCATTCAACAACATTAAACTGAATTTTGAATGCGTCAAGTTAATAAAAACTAGCCAAAGGAAAAAGAAAAGAAGGAAAAATAGCTTGGGATTTTAAATGAAGAAAAAAAAAACTTAGCAGTATTAAACTTCAGGTCTTCAATCCTGCCTTTGATGGCACCACATTGAAAAGACCAACATGTAGATTAAACCATTGCTCACGGGAACCGTAATACTGCTCCTGTATTAAGCCTGTTGGAATGACAGAATTCAGTTATCAATGGAATTAAAGGAGCCAGTTTTAACTACCACTTGTGATACCTTCTGGTTCCGATTTGACAACTGTACCAGGTCTCTCGGAGAGGACCTAAAGCCGTCCATCCTCTGGTTGCTTACTAACAAGCATGCTTTCTTAGCAGTCAGGTAAAATGACCACCACTACCACTACCATGTAAAGAGAGAACCTTACCTTATCTTTTATATATCTTATCTACAATATCTTGTACATGAATGTTGCATTCGGTGACAAGATATGATATGCAGTTACAATTGTTATTGTTGTTACTGTTGTTAATAGTTCAGTGCGATTATTTTAGTTACCAAATAAGTTGTTTAAAGAAGAATTTTATTTTCATTTTGTTTGACAGAATGAACTGAAGTTCACCCTGGCTACCAGACTGGAAGACGTCCTACAGAATGCCTTTGTTGGGGGATTCCCCACCATAGAATCAGCTCGCGATGACATCATCCCCAGCAAGTTATGATGAGCTAGGGTATTCCCCATGCTGGGGTCACCTATGGTTGACATCATTCCTAACAAGTTATGACGATACCCAACGATAAGCTTCCTGGCAGACGTAATCATCAGTACTCATTTCAGTCAGATTAATGAAGAAATGCAGGGCTGAGTAAGGGAAGGAGCTCAAGATACAGAGTTTATTTCACATTTCTTAAATATAACAAAGAAGAAGATGAAGAAGGTGGAAAGAAAAACAGTTAATGACCGTTCCATCTGCCCTGTTGGTATCACTGTCTCTGTATATTCATCATTTCAATTCTTTTATTCATTAACATTTTGTATTGTATTTCCATATGCCATTATTTCATGCATGCAATTCATCATTGTAAGAAAATATTAAAAAAAGTTAAAACTATTCAATAGATTCAAGAGATTGTGTTTGGGGAGTTACTAGTCAGAGACATTATTGCATAAACTCATCTCAGATGAAGAGATGGGTGATAACGAAATGCTTTGCTTCATTCTCAGGATAACTTCTGTCGTACAAGAACATGTTGTTGAATCTGTTTCATTTTTATACATTGAGGGAGAAGTTTTGATATCCATTGTCTTCCATGATGGTGCCCTCCACTTTCACTCGATTAATATTCCGTCTCTTCAGAGCCAAAAGGGCTTTTACGCTATTTTAAAGTACATGAGTTAACGCCTTCTGGCTCCAAACATAACTTTATATGATTGGTGTATTTGTATAACGTTGATGATATATAGACTAAAAAGAAACTTGCATGGTTACAATCTTAATCGGTTAGAGTAATGCAAATCATCATTATTGTTAACATGTAGAGATATTTGCATGTAGTATATGAAAAGCATATGTATTTTTATATAATGGTTTTATACTGTGTTTTCCTCCAGAGTACATCCAACTGGGAATTATTTCAATTCAAGCATATATATATATATGTACCTTGTCATTTTTTAATGCTCAATGAAGTTACAAGAAAGAAAAAAAATATCTCTGCCAGAGGAATATTAAAGTTGTAAACTCTGTATTAAAAGCTGTTTTTGTGAGGTGCTAAAAGAAACTTGTATCTTGTATGGGATCTGCGCATAATAATTTTTAACAGAGGTGAATACATGTAATAAGTTAAAAAGTGAGAGAATTAATGCAATTTTGTGAATGTTTAAGATATATGTTTGTATCGGTGAGATTGCAAACAGCCTAAGGGATACAGCTTCTTATATCTTATATATGTTTTGATTTGTAAATGAGTAAAATAAGTATCAATTTTCATCTCATTATCATTTGAGCATCAGTAAACAACTAATAAGAAAAGGGCAGTATATTCTTTTATTAAAGTCATCTGCAAATTGTAAATAGTAATATATATATCTGTGATTACTTCCATTTGTTTCCATTTTCAGTTTACATGTCACATTTTATCATCTACTTGCAAGTTGCAAGTCAAACAACATATGTAAATTGAAAAAATACAATTACAGTACATTTATAACAAATGATTAACAATAATAGTTGTAACACATTTATGATTTTGTAAGAACCTGTTGAAACAAAGTGACAATCCTTCAATTTTTCACAACCATATCTGGATGCTATAGCTGTCACTGTGACCTCATTTATTCGTTATCATCATCATTAAAGTATCAATATTTCATCAATAGTATTCCGTCATTTTGCCTTCTTTTATACTGTAAACAGTTAGTGATGTTTCAAATTTCTAACTACATTAATACCTATCATCATGTTTGGAATATGTTGGGTTTTTGTTGTTGGTAGAAAGTTATTAAGAATCTTGTAGAATGCTAATTTTTGGACTGTCATTTGATAGTGTAACCTGATGAGTGAGTTTGGAGATCATTTAAAGTGGTATTTACCACTCTTGCTGTCATTAAAAAAGTTGTTGAGATTGTGTTTGAAGATTGGATTGGATAGGGCTGGAATTAATCTGAATTTTTCCCTTTTCCACATTGATATTTTCGTTGTTATTTTACAAAGCCCTTCTTTTAAAAATGCAAAAGTGAGTAATTTAATCACACTTCAGCCCATCACGATTCTCTTCAGATGATTGTGAAATATCAAAATCAAAAGGGGAGGAGGTGTAGAGGGATGTGGTTGTCAAATGGTTTTGGAATAAAGAAAAAATACAAGTTTTAAAAAAATTTGAAGGGGGCCATTTTTTGTCTCTCCGGGCTGCTTTCTAATATCTCCTATCAGATGATGTAATGTTGTGTTAGAGATACTTAAGGCCATTTATAAATTCATTGTATGTAAATTTTGCACAGCTCTTTCATTGTAATTATGTTTTTATTTGGATGAATAAAAATATAAATGTTTATCTGTTCTCTAAATCATGGTGATTTGTCGTCATTCTTAATAAATGCATAATTGATTTGGCAATAAGGAATGAGGAATGAGTTTATGTGTTTGTCAATTCTGTGTCAAACATGAAGACACCTGGGCCGATGGTATAAGTGTATATAGACTTAGAATAATAATTAGCAGGTTGCAATAGGATATATGTTCTACTATAAGGTATATAGATAGATTAAACATGTAGCATGATGGGGTAAGCAAAGAAAGGGGAGGGAAATTAATATAGAGAGAGGGGAATGGAGGGATCGAGAGAGAGAGAGAGAAAGACTAGGGGGAATTGGCATTCAACATTTACATACTTTTCATGTAGAACTAACTACTAACTTTAAAACTTAAGAATTAACAATACTATATGTCCAAGTAAAAAGTTGCTGTGCCTTTATTTTATATTTTATTTTCACTTTGGCTTCAATGTCTTAAGTCCACTAAATGAAGGTGGAATATCAGATGGAATAACAAAAGCTAAACAAGCAGCAAAAATCCTATTGAATCTCTTTTTATAAATAACTTTGATTTACTCTCTGTGGTCCCTCCGCTTTTTCGGAGATCAGCGAGTTCATCGCATTTGAGTAGGCTGTGTATGTACATTCTACACGACCTACTATTTATTAGAAGAATTGTGAAAAATGACATCAAAGGCGACCTGAACAGTGGTTAAAACACTTCAGGATCAAACATTAGAATGATTGGTATATCTTTGCAATAAAAATAAAAGTGATTAATCTTATAATGCTCTTAGAAAATGAGATAAAGAAAGAGGAGGATAACGTCTAAGATTGCAATTTTGTTTCCATTTTATACGCACGTACGCTTTCTTCCGGAGTTATTTTTTTAAAGATACCATAACACAAGCTGATTTCGTAATCCTTGTCATTTGTTACGAATCGAGTGCACATAGATTTCAAATGTTACGTATCATCTGAAAACGACTGAGACCGACCGAGAAAGATGACATAAAAACACCGTTCAAGTCACAAACAACGATCTGTGAGCTTGATTTTTAATATTATTGGAGAGCCACTTTGACGTGATAATGGCGTACAATTGTATTTGCATGAAAGGGGCTGTGGAGCGAATTCTTAGCAGGAGGTTAGGACAGAGCGTTCGGGTAAATCAGGTGAGATAATCGCACAATCAATTATTGTGATGTTGTACGTTGGTACAGCGTACAGTGAATATGAGAATGCTTTGTCATTTGTATTGCCTAACACCAACAACATTGAGTGGAGCCGTGATGAATGTTAGAGTGCCCTTGTTTCAGTCTCTCTCGTGTCAGTCTTTCAGCTGTTATCAGTAGGGGCGCTGGTTCGAGAATAAGGATCGTCTTCATAAACGAAGATCATCTTTGTAAACGCGGACCAATGCATCCTCAAAAACAAGGATCGTCTGCAAAAAAGCAGATGTTCCATATTTTTGATCTGCCTGATCTGCGATGCAAAAAACGGATTCCGGGATGATTTTCTTGATCACATTATGAGCAATAAATCCTTGGGAAGACGGACAAGTTACAACCCATAAAAGTAGACGGTCAACGAGGGTTATTTTCCCCCGAGGAATCCAATTTTAGCATTGCCAGCGGGCGGTTGGGTAACCCGAAACCCGCAGAGCGCCGATGAAAGAAAAAACGTCCGCTAAAATGCAGACGATCCTCGTTTATGAGGACGCATATTGTCCGCGTTTATGAGGATATCCTCGTTTATGAGGACGCATCTATGTCCGCGTTTATGAGGAAGATCCTCATTCTTGGATGAGCGCCCCTACTGGTTATGTACAGTAGGGGCGCTGGTCCGAGAATAAGGATCCTCTGCATAAACGAGGATTATTGGATATCGTAAACGCGGACAAATTCCGTCCTAAAAAACAAAGATCATCCCCATTTTCGCGAACGATCCTTAATATTACCGATCCCCGCGTTGGCGAAGCGAAAAACGGATTCTGCCATGATGCTCCATGATGCATTTCTCACTTACGCACAACAGAGACTTTTACGTTATGAACGATATTTGATATATCCTCGGGAAGACTGACAACCTGTAAAAGTAGACGGTGAACTGGGCGTATATTTTATTACACAGAATCCATTTTTTCGCATTGCCAGTACACTGATCGGGAACCCTTCACCCGCAAAGTGCTGAAGAAAATTTTTGTTGTTGAAAATATGTGCCATTACAGGTATGTTTGTTGACCTTTGATGGTTCAGTTACTATATGCAGCAGTTATACATTTTGTGATCGGTGTTGTAGAATGGCTGCAACACCAGCAACGTTTTAATTTTCATGTAATTAGTGAGTGCAGGTATTGAATGTATTCCCAAATGATTTTTTCTCATTGCATATCTACATTTGCAGATACATCTACACAGCACCAATGCAGACGTGACTACCTCGTGGAAGTTATCCAGTCTCATCACCAGACTGAGGTTAGCTGCCAAGCCTCCAAAAGGGTTTGAAAAGTTCTTCCCAGAAGGCAAGCAAGCTGCCAAGAAACCAAAAGTGGCCAAAGAAGCATGTGAGTTGAAGGGAAAGAAGGAAAGGTTGAATGCTATAGCTGGCCAGAGACATCCAGGTACTAGGTAGACAGGCAGACAGACAGGACAGACGGACAGATAGACAAACAGACTAAACAGACAGACAGAAAAAATGTTCATGTTTTATAGAGAAAGAAAGAGAGAGAGAAAAAGAAATTGAGAAAGAAAGAGAGGGAAAGAAAGAGAGAGAAAGAAAGAGAGAGAAAAAAAGAGAAAGAGAGGAAGAGAAGAGGGGGAGGGAGAGAGAGAGAGTATTAGAGAAAGAAGAATGTATTGAGACGGTCCGAATGGATCCACGGAACCTTTCTTTCTTTAGTAATCTAGTACTACATCGTGTACATATTGTATGAACAATGGATGTGAGGTATGAAGTTGATACTTTGCTCCATTACTAGAATCAAGCATAGCTGCTACGTTTTGATGTAAAGTGAGTTAGAATTCTCAATTCCCCCATATTTTTGAATATTTATTTGTCATGTTTATGTATTTTTTAAATAAATTCTTTTTCGAATCTTTCTCTTCAGCGGAGTCTTCCAAATCAGCGCCAAAAAGGAGTAGCGGTAATGGCAAAAAAGAATCAGAGAGCAGCAAGAACTTTGGAGAGGACCTATGGAAGAGCCTCATGGCCCAGTCGAAGACGGGAGGAGGAGGGGGTGCTGGAGGCAGACCCCCCATCGACGAGAAGAACAGGCAGCAGCTGATGTTCAGTATAGCCGTCACCATAGGGGGCGCCATTGCAGCAGGTTACGTCTTGATGGGCGGTTCGGCAGTGGAAATCACATACAAGGAGTTCCTGAATGAATTCTTAGCAGCAGGACAGGTACGGTGTTCAAGCCAACAGCCCCTTCTCTTCTTTGAACGATTTTCATAAATCCACATTTTAGAGCCAATTGTCTATTTATATCGCTTTGTTTCATTGCAAATGTGCTATCTTCAATGAATGAAATTCACAATAAAGGTATCTGTTTCTTGTTTTTTTTCTGTAACAGGAAGAAATGGATGTGCTTGTACAATCCTAGGTGGGATTTGCGATCCACAGCCAGTAATGAGTTAAAGTTATTAAGTTCTGGCCATGTGGATTATCTCTCTTTATTGATGTATTAGTACTTTTTTATCACTTTGTTATTAAACCAACACGCTTCTTGTTTATAAATCATTAGGTATGACTCTGATTTCTACTTCAAGGGATGTTGAAAGTATTCTTGCGAGTTTTATTTTTAACCAGCAAATCATTCTCTAAAAAGACTTGATTGATCATTGAACATCTATGGTGAAAACAGAACTGCCATTTCTATTGAACTCATTATCTATCATGTGTTCCTTCTGTTGCTCTCTTAGCATTTTTTTTAATTTCTAGATATCTTTCTTATCTCTTTTCATTTCAGGTTGAAAGAGTAGAAGTTGTCAACAAGAAGTTTGTCAGAGTGTGGCTGAAGGCTAGTCACTCTAAAGGGGTATGTATATAACAAGTAGGATTTTCTACTGAGGTTTTTTAGTTGCATCAGAACTAAACTAGCATAAGCATCTGGATATGCAAACAAAAAAATATCCTTGTTCTGTGTGTTAAATTTTCATTGTGTTATGAAGCAATAGAATGTTTTCCCAGATATGATTTTCATATTAGCAGTTACATAAGAATCAATGATGTATGCAAACCCAATAGTTTATTTTTCTTATGGACTCTTTCCAACAAAACATTTGTCCATGATAAAGAAAAGAAAAGGATGTGTTCAGGGAGGGGTCTTTCGAGGCAAATAGGGATTGACGGTTATTTTAATATCTCTGGGAGAAAAAAAATCTTCTTTTATACCCAATGTGTATTGAATTCTGTTGACACTTGCTTTAAGCCCGTCTGTACTAGTTTGGCCAGAAGGGATTAGACCACCCAGTGTGGTCACTGACAGGTGGCTATCTCATCAACTCAGCTCTCAATTAACATAAGAAAAAGTGGACCATGGGGGGGGCCAACGGGCACCGCTTAGGCATTGCTTTCTGTATAGAGGGAGCAAGTAGCTACAAGTAGTACAGTGGGGCTTTAAAAGAAGACAAACAAGATTTTACAGCTTTAAGAGGTTTCTCATGCCTCTCTCTTTTCTTCTTATGTCACAGAGGTACGTCTGGTTCAATATTGGCAGCGTGGATACCTTTGAGAGGAATCTAGAGCAGGCACAGGGCAACCTGGGTATGGAGCCTCAGAACTACCTCTCTGTTGTCTACAGTTCAGAGAGTGATGGGTAAGTCATAATTCATTGATTAAAGATATGGATGAGTGAAGCAAAAAGAATCGAAAGTGTAACTGGGTTTATGTTTAAACATGCAGGTCTACTATCCAATAGTTCAGACTTGAAATTTAACTCCCCCAAATTGTATCCATGTATAGTTTTATTCTTCATTTGTATACTGTTAGATTTTAAGATGCTACTCAAGAAAAAGAAGTGCAATTTATTTTCATAATTAATCTAATAAGTGAAGCTTAGGATGACACAATCACACTTTAGTAAAAGAAAAACATATCTCATAACTTGACCTGGGGGTGTTTCAAAAATACTAATATTGACTTTAAGTTGGACTTAACAATATCATTTACATTTTTTGATAATTCATCATTGAAGAAAAAATATCTAAAGATCATAATGGTGAGAACAACCAGTGGCTTGAATAGCCTGCCATAGTTAAGTCGAAGCTAAAGTCTATCTTAGTCTTAGTGAAACACCCCCTGTGTACCACAAAGGTGTTATCCCTATATTAGAAAGATGTATTTTAAAATGATGATAAAATTATTTTGTGTCCTTTTTTCCCCTTTCTTTTCTAGGTCATTCTTGATGAGTTTGATCCCCACAGCCCTCATGATCGGTTTCTTCCTGTACCTCTTCCGTAACAACCCTGCCGCAGGAGGCCGGGCTGGTAAGGGCAAGGGTGGCATCTTTGGGTTTGGCGAGTCAACGGCCAAGATCCTCAAGGAAGATGTAGGCGTGAGGTTCAAGTGAGTCACTGTGATTTAGTTATTCTTTACCAGGAGTTGGGGATTGGGAGGGTAAGGGAAGAATATTTGGTTACGGTGAGTCAACAGCAACATTCCTGAAAGGAGACACAGGAGTATGGTTCAAGTAATTTGGTTTTGTTTGGTCATTCTCTTACGACTAGAGGGTGGGATCGTTGGGTTTGATGAGTCAACAGCCAAGATCCTATAAGAAAATAGATCACAAGGTCCGCGGTTCAAGTCCCGCTGTGGCACTTATGTCCTTTGGCATCTACATTTGCCACTCTCCACCCAGGTGTTAACTGGGTACCCGGTAGGATGCGGAAGTTAATGTGGTTAGATGAGCAAGTGTGCGCTTGTAAAATTGACGCCTGGCTGGAATGCTCCCCAGGGAGTGGAGAATGTGCATACATTGTATGCGGGTAAGCCTGAATCCGATGACCGGGGTAATAATATATCTGTAAAGCGCTTTGAGAGGGATTGCGGTCCTGAAATGCGCTATATAAGAACGAACTATTATTGTTATATAGGAGTACGGTTCAAGTAATTTGGTTATGTTTGGTCATTCTCTTACCACTAAAGGGTGGGATGGTAGGGGCAAGGGTGGCATCTTTGGGTTTGGGAAGGTCACAGATAAGGCTCGAGAGAATCATTTCACTGTAGATACCTTCAAAAGAACAAGTGATTATTGGGAGAGGACTTGGTGATTGTGGGATATATGTGTCTCTCAAGAATACTTGCTTTTTTATTTTGGTTTTGAATTAAAATGTAAGGCAATTTGTTTAACCATGGTTATTATAAAAAAAGTATTGGGAACTTTTGTTTATTTGGCCTGATAAGGCGAAAGAAAAAATGTTTGCTTGTAGATATAAAGACAGGAGATATTTTGCCATAAATCCTATCTGAGGAGCCAAACTTGTCAACCTTGAATGTGATAATGTGCTGAAATGTATCTTTGATATGTATTTGGATATAATCTTTATTTATTTTCAATCCATCAGGGATGTTGCTGGATGTGAGGAGGCCAAACTGGAAATCATGGAGTTTGTCAACTTCCTCAAAAATCCTCAGAAATATGCAGATCTTGGGGCCAAGATCCCAAAGGTAAGATTGGATGACAGGAAACTTTATTCAACACAGTGAGAGGCCTATCAGGTTCATAGTGTTTGCTGTCGTCCCGGCTTTTATTTTGTGTAAGGACATTGCTTCACTTAATGGCTGCTGGAACAACAGCACCACAGCGCCTAGAAACAATGTATTAGGCGCGTTATAAATGTGATCTATTATTACTATTAAAAGGAATGAATTATCTTCAGCCATAACTGCAGGATTTGCTGTTCTTGCCATTCAGTGCCGAAACCATTGATATTTAATACTGTCTTTGAGAGCCTTGTCCACTGTCTCAGATATAAAAAGTACATTTCAGAATAAGTCCATAGATTGTCTTGTTAAAAACCAGACAACAAAATGGAGCTTTGGAATGGTCTTCACAAAAATCTAATGATTAACTACTTTAGGGGGATACAGACACTTTATTAAATGTCACCAAGCAGTTCTGAGTGATCTCCTGTATTAAGTGTACAATTTGAACCATAATGTTGTAATGGAAAGTAGAGATGAGCCAGTTAAGACTGGTTTTTCAGATTTCCACCCATGTTTTATTAATTTTTGTTATCTTAGGGTGCCATCTTATCTGGACCACCAGGAACTGGTAAGACTCTGCTGGCCAAGGCTACAGCAGGTGAAGCTAATGTGCCTTTCATCACAGTCAACGGATCAGAGTTCCTGGAGATGTTCGTTGGTGTTGGTCCCTCAAGGGTAAGAAAAAGAGATTTACTAATCCCTCTTTACCGCAGCACACATCTTTATATATAGCTGTTATCCTCTTTGAACATAGAGGAGGCGTGGTAGCTCAGTTGGTAGAGCAGTGGTCTCGTAATCTGGCAACCCGGGTTTGAAACCCAAGTCAATGTGCTAGTGCCCTTTGGTAAGGCATTAATCCTCATTACCAGGTTCCTCAGAGAGGACCTAAAGCCTTTTGTCCTCTGATTGCTTACTAACAAGCATTTGTGCTTTCTTAGCAGTCGGGTAAAATAACCACCACTAGTACTTGAACATTGTGGGTGGTATCGTGGGTAGGTGAGTGTAGGATCGTTAGGCACAGCTTAAACATTTTTTGTGTACCATTAGCCATTGGTACATACGGTGTAGCAAATGTGCCTATCATCACAGTCAGTAGCTCAGAGTTTTTGGAGATGTTTGTAGGCATTGGTCCCCCCAAAATAAGTGATTTGATATTTCCTTGTTTTATTAATCAGGAGAGTGATTCAGGATTTTGATGGAGAATTTTGCAACTCAATCTCCCTTCCCAGTATAACTATGATCTACAAATGGTGTTTTTAAATGACATTCCGATAATACGGAACGGAAAATAAATTCATTTTCCTTTTTTTTCTAGGTGAGGGACATGTTTGCGATGGCAAGGAAAAATGCTCCCTGTATTCTTTTTATGGATGAGATCGATGCTGTGGGAAGGAAAAGAGGAAGGAGTAACTTTGGAGGACAAAGTGAACAGGAAAACACACTCAATCAGCTGCTAGTAGAAATGGATGGTGAGTGAAAAGAAGGAATAAAATGATAGATAGATAGATAGATAAATAGATAGATGTGTAAATTAAAAGAAGAGAGGAAGGAGTAACTGTGTAGGACAAAGTGAACAGGAAAACACACTCAATCAGCTGCTAGTAGAAATGGATGGTGAGTGAAAAGAAGGAATAAAATGATGGGTAGATAGATAGATGTGTAAATTAAAAGAAGAGAGGAAGGAATAACTGTGTAGGACAAAGTGAACAGGAAAACACACTCAATCAGCTGCTAGTAGAAATGGATGGTGAGTGGAAAGAAGGAATAAAATGATAGATAGATAGATAGATGTGTAAATTAAAAGAAGAGAGGAAGGAGTAACTGTGTAAGACAAAGTGAACAGGAAAACACACTCAATCAGCTGCTAGTAGAAATGGATGGTGAGTGGAAAGAAGGAATAAAATGATAGATAGATAGATAGATAGATGTGTAAATGAAAAGAAGAGAGGAAGGAATAACTTTGGAGGGCAAAGTGAACAGGAAAACACACTCAATCAGCTGCTAGTAGAAATGGATGGTGAGTGAAAAGAGAGAATAACAAAAAATGTGTTGATAGATTGGACTCACATTAGATTTATATGAATTCAACATAATAATAATAATAATAAATAATAATAGCCTAATAGTCCACTCCAAGTTTTATTAAACCGAAACCAAAATTCTTTTTGCCCAATTGATCATGAGCCCGGCAGCCACTGAGCAGCGCCAGTACATACATACATGTATAGGGAAGAGGAAAAGTAAACTTTGTTCTTCATACCTTCCATCTAAATTGTAAGATATTGCCAAGTATAGGGACTATGGTAACAAAGCATAACTCTATGAAAGTGTATTAACATTTGTTTTAAACCTGAACTATTGGATCTGGATCCCCATAATTCTACAGTCATAATTTATTATAGTAATTTATTTTACATTTGCCAGAATACCTTAGAAATATAGAAACATATGGAAAGTTTAGAAGTAATTTGAAAACATATTTATTTAGCACTTTGTAAAATCTCACAATTATGAACCCAGTGCACCATTTCCATGTATGTGTTGTGAGCTATACAAAAACGTTTAATTATTATTATTATAACTCTCTCTCTGTCTCTCTCAGGTTTCAACACCACCACCAATGTTGTAGTCTTAGCAGGTACAAACCGTCCAGATATCCTAGACCCTGCCCTCATGAGACCTGGTAGATTCGATCGACAGATCTACATCGGTGCACCAGACATCAAGGGCAGGTATGTAGTATGATGGGTGTCCAAACACTTAAAGCCCAGCTGCACTAAGTATAGCTACTTGCGCCCTCTATACAGCCAACAATGCCAAAGCGGTACCTGTTGATCCCCCATGTTGCTCTGTTTCTTATGTTAATTGAGAGCTTATTTGGTGAGATAACCACCTGCCAGTGACCTTGCAGGGAGGTCTAATCCCTCCATGCCAAACTAGTGCAGAGGGGCTTTAACCCTTACTGTACTGGGCTATTTTGAGCACCCACTGACTGGGGGGGGGCCTGGGAGGCCCCCCCCTATGATCTCGGCCGTCGATTGTCCGATGAACACGAAAATTTGCATGTTTGTATATATCTACGTAAGGAACAAGATGGTATAATTAGTTTTTCCGAATATGCAAATTTTTGTCGTTAGCCTAATTAATTATGCAAAATGCGCTAATTTTATGCGTTTTACAGAAAACGTGTCAAACTCCACTTTTTGAATGTGATAACTCATTATTCATATGAAACTTCTTTTTTAACACAAAAAAGTTATTTTAATGTAATTAATAATGATAATTTATGCAAATTTTGATGCGATTTTTATTTTTTGCTTGTTTTTTTGATGACATGCGCATACTAATTATTATGTAACGCCTTACAGGTATATCCGATTTCGACGAAAATGGTATCAAAATGTGCGTAAGACTTGAGGGAAAAAAGTCATGAAACGACAATTCAAAATTCCAAGCGGTTGCGGCGCAATCTCCGAAAATGTCGAGGGGGGGGCCTCCCAGGCCCCCCCCCCAGTACAGTAAGGGTTAACAAACATAAAGCCTTCTCTTTTGTCTTTAGATTTAATAAAAAATATTCATCAAATAGCACTTACCGGTATGAATATTTGTCCTCGGTAATATAAACAAATTATATAGAAACCAGTAAAGTTGGTCTCAATGAGGAGAGTGACCGTGACAAGAAGAAGAGGGAGGGAGGGAGAGAGTGGCATCACGGCGTGAAAATCAGTAATTCCTTGTAAGATTGAAAATGCTGACCTTAATAAGTGATGATGATGAATGCATTCGTAATGTTGCCATTATTTTATCTTCTGAGAGCAAAGACTTTATCTTGAATGTTTCATTTCTCTCTATTCATGAAACTTAGCAGTATTTTTACATTTTCTAATTCATTCATGTTTATGTCATTATTTTTTCACTTAGGGTAACAGGATATTGATTAGTTCACCCCTTTTGTTTTGATGCAGCTTAATAGTACTTCTAAATTATGTGTATTCATGTTATTACTTTATCTATAGATTATATTAATTGTTGCCATTATTTTATTCATTGGGATTGAAGACTGGATCGTGAATGTTTGTTCTTTTCCTTCTCTAGGGCGTCCATCTTCAAGGTTCACTTGAAGCCCTTGAAGACAGAGGTTGACATGAATGAGATGTCTAGGAAACTAGCTGCTCTCACTCCTGGTTTTACAGGTAGGCTGATCATACAAACTGCATACATATATACTTGGAGGTGTGGTAGTCAACTGGTTTAAGTACTTGACTTGAAATGCAAAGGTCGTGGGTTCGATCACGATGCGGCACTAATGCCCTTTGGCAAGGCATCAATCTATATTTGCCACCCCATCATACCCAGGAGAAAAATGGGGCCCTGGTAGGATGAGGAAAGCATTGTGTAATTATTGCCATATGCCCTCATGGTGACCGTGTAGTAGGAATACTCCCCAGGGAGTGGAGATGGTGCACATTGAGCTTGAATGAATGGCTGGGGATACAACATCTTTAAAAGCGCTTAAGGAGGTATTTCGTATTATGCGAGATATAAATCTGAATTATCACTATAAGTAATACGCTAAGGCTCCGCGGGGGGCGCGACGTCTCCGCCGGCCTTTGTAGTCTATTGTTTTTTAATGAGATCGCCGACCCAAGTTGGTGCAGCTATCTCCTCCTGAACCCTCCCCTCGGGGTACCGGTGACCGGTGCCGTCGTCCGCGGGAGAGTCAACTCTGTGGAATTGGCTATACTCCGCCCGAGGTCCTCCTCCGTGCCGACGTCCAGGGCGAAAACAGACGCGACATGCATAATGCATGATATGCGTGACGACAGAGATACCTCATGGATATTCAACATGACATCCGTAGACACACGACCGATGACCATCCACTCGCATTAAGTTGAGTATTAAATGCACGCTGAATGGGTACGACTTACCCCGTGTTAGGTATCTTTCTATAGGATGTGCTTTGCATGTAGTAGCTGCACAAGAGATGAACGGGGCTTCCCGTCGACGTCCAAACTTAGAGACCTATTTCCATCATGATTGCCGCGATTTTTATATAGTTTTCGTGAATGGAGGTATGAAATCAAAGCTTATTTTGTGATTATTACGGCCATGTATACTCAAGTTTGATTATCATTTTCTAAAGGAAAGTTTTCACAAGAAAACCAATGGACTGACACTTCAGTCGCAAGCTGCTTTCATTCAACACACAGTACAGCTGCGTGCTCGGGAAGCTCCAACACCGGCACCGGGCACCGCAGGCGTCCGACGCCTGCGGCGCCGGTGTTCGAGCTTGCTGGAGTTAAGCTGAAGTGCGTGTGAGTTCAGCTGAGCTCGAGTCGAAGAGATTTGACACTTTGAAATTGTTATCTGTTGGTTTGCATCATTATTGCCACGATTTCAATATAGTTTCGTGAATAGATTTACGAAACCTGAGCTTAGAATTAGTAAAAGTATTAGATCTACTAATGTCTACGTTTTTAAACGACTGTCTGATTTTCTTATGAAAATTTTACTTTGAAAAATGATTATCGAAATTCATGGTCAGAAATAATCACAATCTAGGAACTATTATTATGTTACAATTCTTGCATCAAATCAATGCATGAAAACTTAGTTATTGAACTAGAGATTTTTTTATTTTTTTTAAAATAGGCAATTATGAAGTAGGATGTAGGAAGCCTCAAACCTTAGCCTACTAAACAAATCTCAACAAAGTGTAGGCCTATCCTTTTATGAATTAATGAAAAAGTAGCCCCAGAAAAAAGAACCCCCAAAAGTTGAAAAAGTAGCCCCCGAAAATTTTCCGAAAATTTGAAATGGAGCCCCAGAAATGAAAAACTTAATTTTTTGCCTGCGCCCCCCTCTAGAATTCCGCGGATTTCCGCGGGTCCTGAGTTGAGTGTATATATAATATAGGCGTGGGGTCTATGGGTTTCAAGGGGCCATAAACCCCCAAAAGCTCAGGGGGTTACGTTCTTCAAAGTGGGGGGGGGGGGGGGGAGAGATCAGATCGCAGCAAGTTGAGTGTATATATAATATAGGCGTGGGGTCCACGGGTTTCAAGGGGCCATAAACCCCCGAAAGCTTGGGGGTTTTAGGCGTTTAATTAGGGTCAGATGAGCATTTTTTTTAATACTTTATTTGTGGCACCTGCGGGTCACTAATTGGCGTGGGTCAATACGTAGAGTTGCGTAGTGTTGCGTACCACCTACGCTGGCCTACGTTACTATATGCTGAGGGACGGAAAGGGGTACGCAAGATGAACAAAAACAATTCAACATGTTTAATTTTTTTCGCGTACTTTAGGCATAGAAACTTGACGCAGAAAGTACGTCTTTTTACGCAACACTACGCTACATGCCTACGCAACAGTACGCTACCCTACGCCAGATTGACAAAGCAGTAAAAGCTTTCAACACAGTAAGCAACCATAAGCAAACCCGTACGCCAGCCTACGCATAACCTACGCAGGGACTTTTTTCCCATTAATACGCAGCCTAATTTCTGCGTAGTCGGTACGCCACTCTACAGAACTCTACGCAGTTCCAGTGGCTTAAAGAATAACTACCAGTACAGTTGGATTGTTTTTTTAATTTAATATAAGGCCAAATTTAAAAAAAACATGCTTAAAGCGTCCTGTTTTTTAGAAAAATGGGAGGAGGCCCTTTTTTTTTTTTTTTTCTTTCAAAATGGCCGCTCCGTACATTTTCCCTGACATTCAGGCTATTTTTCAAGATGGCGGCCGAGATTTTTTTTTTTTTTTTTTAAGTCAGAAATACATTTTAGCAGTGCTTTTTATGTTTTTTTTCTTTCAAAAAAAAAAAATAGGAGGCGGCCCCTAAAAAAAAAAAAAAAAAAATTCAAAAAATTTCAAAAAAAAAAAATTGGAGGCGGCCCCCAAAAAGGAAGCGGGCGGGGACGCTAAACATGTATATTTTGTAATGGCCTGAATGGCAAATAAAGTTCTTGGTGGTTTTAATTTAGACAGTCTCTATATATCTATTTACACCCCCCGCCCCCCTCTAGAATCCCGCGGATTTCCGCGGGTCCTAAACAAGTATATTTTTTTAATGGCTTGAATGGCAAATAAAGTTCTTGGTGGTTTTAATTTAGACAGTCTCTATATATCTATTTACACCCCCCGCCCCCCTCTAGAATCCCGCGGATTTCCGCGGGTCCAGCTAGTTATTATTATATTCTCATTATTATTATTCTTTTCTTATTTTTTATCAATTTGGCATCATTTGGACCTGGGAGGGGGAAATGAGAACGAAATCACAATGACCTTTGGGTCTCTCCTCCCTGTTCAACTAATCGGGATATACAGGTCTACCACTGCACTTGGATTCCCCCTACTCTTATATGAATAGTGCAGTGGATTCTTAAAGTGGAAGTCCACTCTGATATTAAGTTGGTTTTGATAGAAACAGAAAAATGAAAGGAGCAGGTCAGTGAAATTTTTGAACAAAGTCTGATTAAAAATAAGAAAGTAAAGAATTGTCTGAAGTTGCGATCAATCAAACACAAATTGGCAACACTGACGTAATCTTGCGAGCACCTCTCCAATTTGCTCTGTATACAAAAAACTTTCATTTTCTTGGTTATGATGACGGAATTGATATGCATATGAATGAAAATGGTAAAGAAATCTTTCTATGAAGAATTTAACTGATCCTTTCCTTCTACACCATTTTGTCCAGGTGCTGACATAGCAAACGTGTGCAATGAAGCTGCTTTGATAGCCGCAAGACATGGTTTCAATTCAATTGAACCCTCTCACTTTGAAGCTGCCATTGAAAGAGTAGTAGCTGGTGAGTACGTACATATCTAAGGATTACTCATCAAGGTTAATGACATCCAAACCTTGTGTCTTCAACTCTGAATCGCTGCACGGAAATGTTTTGAAAGCAATTGTTATCAGAGCATAATGTTGTATATGAATCATGATGACTAATGTAGAATTGTTGTGGTCTAGGGGATACGTCACCGGACTGTTCATCACATGGTTCGTGGTTTGAGTTCCGTCTCGGTACTAACGTCCTTGCAAGACATAAATCTATATTTGCCATACTCAACCCAGGTGAGGTCAAATGGGTACCTGGCTGGAATTAATTCCTTGAATGGCTAGAGCACCATAATAACAGCCATGCTAAAGCTAGGGTAGTATATATGGATTCATATGAAATCTATTGACTTTATTATTTGACTTTATTTTTTATTTGGTTTGTCATCTTGGCAACCTAGACAAATTGCTAAGCTTTGTTTTTATATTATTATTATTATTATTGTTTATAGCATTTCAACTGTCTGTGATTCTTCACGTTTCATTAATATTGTTCTTGCCTTTTGTTAGGTCTTGAAAAGAAGACACAAGTGTTACAGCCGGAAGAGAAGAAGACTGTAGCATACCATGAGGCAGGCCATGCTGTAGCAGGCTGGTTCTTGGAGCATGCTGACCCTCTGCTTAAGGTAAGCCATTTCATTCTTCTTTTCTTTATTTTCTAATTAAATTTAATCATTTGTCCTCTCCAATGTACTATTCAGCGTTCATACCAAAGAAACATATATTGTTTATTTGAAGCACCTATTTTGGATGGGGTATGACAACAGTAAGGTAAGCATTGAATAAATAAATTCAAAATGACATTTGATTTAAACAATTGAAGTCTTAAGGGCACCCTTTTGGATATCAAATCACGTTTTGAAAAAATGTTAAATTTGCAATTGTTTAGCTTTTACAGGGTCAATGAACTTGACCTGGTTTCAGAGAGAGTAGAAGGTCACTTTCAGCATATAAGGTACATTTGATTGACATGTTGTAGATCACATGTACATTACACAGGACATGCTTCTGTGAAACTTACACAAGCAGAATGTGCAAACAATGGCAGGCTTGTAGATTACAGGAAAGGGGAAATGTACTAGAAATAACTCAAGTGTTGATGTCTGGTCTGAATTTTATAAACAAGGAGGAATGTAATTAACTATCAGTCAGTCAGTCTGATGGCTATTGCAGTTATTAATAAAACAGAGATTATAATTTATTCAATTAATCATATATTAGGTGGTGTCACACAGAAAAATCCCTTGAAAAATCCTTTGAAGGGAGAAATTTCTTGCTTCGTTAGAGGATTTTTAAAGGGATAATTGATGACAGACAGCAATTAAGAGGATAACTAAAATCCGGATTTTTGGCCTCTGTGTGACACCGCCTATTGACATTGCCATGTCATATCTAGATATTTCTTTAGGGTGACAAGTGTATATTTCCCTCATTCAAAAGGCGGTGTCACACAGAGGCCAAAAATCCGGATTTTAGTTATCCTCATAATTGCTGTCTGTCATCAATTATCCCATTAAAAATTCTCTAACGAAGCAAGAAAATTCTCCCTTGAAAGGATTTTTCAAGGGATTTTTTAAGGAATTTTTCTGTGTGACACCGCCTAAATACAATTTGTTTGTGATAGTCTATATTCAACTGTTACCTAAACCACCTTAAGGGAAAAATCTTTATATTAGATATTCAGGAGTGGTAAAACAAATTTTTGTTCAAAGGCAATTATAGTTTTGAATATGTTTATTGTGGTTGTATTAAATGAACGTACATGATAAATACAATCTAGGGTACATGCATTACTTGAATCTGACATTCTGATGATTTTAAGATATAAATTGACATTCTGACATTATTAAGCATATTGATCATACTAATGAAATGTTCATTTGGAGTATTATCAGAGTTCAGTATTGATCAATTGCCATGTGTGATGATTTATTAATATGGGGGGGGGGGGAGGGGATATGATTAATATTTGACGAGGAAATCTCTATGGCTGGACAAAAAAGGCTTAAATTCCATTTTTAACCAAGAATCAAAATAGCACCTGATATGAACATAGACTCTTCTTTTTTTAGGGGGGGGGGGGGGGGCATATTACCATTAAAGGCCCAAAAAGCGATTTTAATAACTAAGTTATGTAGTTGCCCTTCCGATGAAGTACATATTTGCTTCTATATTAATTTTATCTGGCATCTTTACACCTAGGTTTCAATCATCCCACGAGGAAAAGGTCTTGGCTACGCCCAGTACTTGCCCAGGGAACACTTTCTATTCACTAAGGAGCAGATGCTACACAGGATGTGCATGACGCTAGGGGGACGTGCATCGGAGCAGATCTTCTTTGACAAGGTCACATCGGGTGCTCAGGATGACCTCAAGAAGGTCACGCAGATGGCGTATGCACAGGTCAGTAGGCTTGGCTACAGGCTTTGATTTGATTTGTTTTATTGTCCTCATAAATGGAAAATCTGTTTTCACATGGTTACACAGTATATACAGTACATAAAGCATAGGTCAATTGAACAAACTTCAAATTACACATTGCTCATTAATCACCGAGTAAGTCATATTAGTAATTTAACTTTAATCCTTATAGAATCAACACTCAATTTAAAAACAATAAATCATACTTTTAAATGTTAACATGATCTCATCAATGACTTTATATTTAATTCAATATTCATGTATAAATAATATCAATCACTTTAAATGTTATAATATACTTTGTATCAAAAGGCTTGCAATGAGCTAGAAGAAATCGCCTTATAGCTGAGAGTCACATTTACATAGCTGCCAGCCATTCCTATTGTGGAGGAATGATTTCCATATTTTGGTCTTCAAGCTAATGTTTTGAACCCTAGATTCCTACTTTTCTGAAATGTTGTGTGTGTAAAGTATATAAAATAGACTGTATTCCTAATGTTGCCTTGAGAGATTCCTATTTTTGGTTTTTGGCTATGAAAGGTTGGTAGGTATGTATTTAGTGTGCTTTACTTGCTTTATGAGTACTATGATCAATAGAACAGATGTTTTGTAATTAATTTACAAATACCTCTGCATTTGTTTATTGGTTTGAGTAGTGGTCTTGGTATAGAGGGGGGAGGGTGGGGAGGTTTCTAATAAAGTTAAAGTGACTTGGTAAAATTGTTGAAGGTTGATGAAAAAATTGCTTAATCTTTGTATAAAATGTTACTTACTATATTCCTAGTACTGTACTAACCCTCTGACATGCAAAAAATCCTGAAAAAATTCTCAAACCACGAAGATATCTATGGTTTTCTTTGAAGGCGTCGATGTACGGCACCCTCTAACAGTGAATAACAGTAAATTCTCCCAACCATTTTTTAATTTTCCCAACCGTTTTTCCATGAAAAAAAGACATAAAACAGGCTATCAAAAATTTGTCAACACATAATAAATGTCTGGAATGGAATGTAGAGCCATTTTATTGCTTTGTGAGATTTCCATTCATCTAAAATGTAATTAAATTGCAATAATATAGTTGGGAGAATTAAGGAATCGATCAGATCAGTTTTTCCCAATTTTGTTTTTAGGGCTTTGATTATCATTTTAGGACTTGAACATTCTTTTCTTTTCCCATTCTACAGGTGGTTCAGTTTGGCATGAGTGAAAAGGTAGGCAACGTCTCCTTCGACATGCCCCAGCAGGGTGAGATGGTCTTGGAGAAGCCCTACAGTGAACAGACTGCTCAGATGATCGATGAAGAAGTCAGGTCCATGATCAAGTCGGCTTATGATTCAACCTTGGATCTCCTTAGGGAGAATAAGAATAATGTAGAGATGGTAGGTCCAGTTAATTTTGATTTTGATTTTTTTTTTAAATAGATACACTTTCATTATTCTAAGCTGGATTATAAAGTTGTACAGCTCAATTTATTCTATCCGGTTTCCAGTTAAATATTGAGGTATAGAATAAACATCAGTACCATGAATAATTAAATCCCTCCTCTCAAGTTAGAATTGTAAATTTGTTAATATTAAATGTTTGAATATATTAATTATGAAGAATCATACACATTTAGTGTGAAACCTTGCAAAATAAGTTTAATGTATCATTGCAGGTTTAGATTAAAAAAAGCTAGCGTAAAGGTATTGTTGAAATATTTCATGACCAATTTACCAAAGCAAGAATGATAAAATATCAGATGTTACCTATGAAAGATCATTCATGAATGTGCGGTCATAAATTTAGAGGCACAGGGAGTGAATAATTCATGCCTTATTTGATTCGATTTTTCAATTCATTAGCAGTATCGAGAAACAGTATTGATAAGAAGAGAGGGTTGTAAGGAATATTATTGTCTAATTTTGTTTCTACATGGTATAATATTGTCCAGGTACTCAAGAATTTGTCAAAACAGAACACACTGTAAGATAAATCATGAGGTAGATAATTGCTAGGTTGACCTTTGACTTTTAACCTTTGACCTCTCTTCATCACCTAGGTTGCACAGAGGCTGTTGGAGCGGGAGGTCCTCAACAAGGATGACATGGTGGAACTCTTGGGCAAGAGGCCCTTCGCAGAGAGAACCACGTATGAAGACTTCGTAGAGGGAACAGGAAGCTTTGAGGAGGACACCAGCCTGCCCAAGGGGCTCGAGGGATGGAACGAGGAGAGCAGCGACAAGAAAAAGGGACTCAAGGACGATAAGAACTTGGACGTGAATGCATAGTATTTTCCAAAAAGCAGTGGCCATCTTTGAATGCCTCGTGGTCGCCATGGACTATATAAGTGCACCTGAGACCAAGTGAGAAAAGTGTTATTGCACAGAGATGAAGCGTGAAGCAGAAACGGGGTGAATGAATGAAGGCAGGCGTTGAATCCGTATATCAGCAACATTGGAGTGCATCGAATGAAGCCCTCGTACTTGGACCTGTAGACTTGGTAACCCATAAACCACCAAATTCCATGGGTTCCGTTATCCAGAAGAAAATCGGGTCAGCAACAAGTGGGTCATCACAATAAGTAGTTCTTCCTTCTTTTTTTCAGGAAAAAAGATTAGGGATAATTTCTGCAACCTTTGGTTGTAACTTTTCTAGATTCGTCCAAGTGTCTTTATGCTTAAATAGTTTGAAACTTCCTCCATTGCCGTGACCAAGGTTCCTGTTTCACTTTTGTATTCCAACGCAGATCGAACCATTGCAGCAGTGAGATTAGAAAAATATTAGAATTCACATGATAAAAAAATAAACCCCACACACACATCTCTGCTAGGAAGTTAAATTGCCTGACAACTTTAACAACAGTCTAAAAAATGGAGTTTATGAACTCAAGTCGGATCACTAGTGCCTTTGGTAAAGGCAGCAATATTTGAATACGTAGTCCCTTGGAAAGAACTTCTAGCTGTAGGTCCCCTAGTGTCTCATCTGTAATGATACATTTAGTATACATGTTCTTTGCTTATGTGACCTGGTAGAATTGTACTCCACCCCTTACACCTACAAAAAATCAAATAGTAGTGCTTCGATGTCATCTTGAGAACTCTTTTTCCTTTATGAAGAAACTTAAATATTCTTCTCGATGTCGTATCTCTACCGTTGGATGACGGTTGCTTATTCTCTGACTTGTTGTAATGTCCTTGGAAATTGGAAAAGATTCAATTACTCATATTTAAATGCCTTCAAAGCTCATTACCCGAGAATGTTCCGTGATGTGTCATGGCTGAATTAAAGTTTTCAGAATGGACACAGAATTTTGAATTTCCATCTTTCTTTAGATGGACATATGTCATGTTGGAACAAAATCTTCTTGCTTTTCAGTTGTCACAAAATTGAATTTATTACAATAGTTCCTTTTCTTATAGATTAAAAAACACTTTTTATGGTAGAATTCATTGCTTTTGATAACAAAAAAGGTCCAAAATGGTTTCGTCCACCAATGAAGGTGATAGAAAGTGAAATGTGTATTTATGCGCAGATAAAATCTCCAACATGAAAATCTACTGAAAAATAATATTTCTTGTCACAATACATCACATGCTCTTTGCAAAACAATATTTTTTCATGTGTCATTCAAGTGCCGATGGACATACATGATTAATGTGATATGGATATATGTAATTATGTATTGGAACATTGTTGAGAAAGTGGTAATAAAGAGATGAATTGAATATGTTTAAACTTTCATGTTTAAATAATATTTATTTGTGTTATGTAAATATATTACTTCTTGCCCTTACCCTTTGTGTATTTTATGATAAATTCTGTATTGCAAGAAATGTAGCCCCCTCCCCCCCCCCCCCCCCCCCGGAACAAAATATGAATCACACAACAAATGCAAGGTAGAGTTTGTATGACTGGACTGTCTTAAAAGAAGATAACGAGTGGAAAGAAAGGTACAGTATGAAAATCAACAACAGCGCCCTGTTTCATAAAACTTGTTATCAGTAACAAGATATGACAGTTGTTATAAGCTACTGAAATCCTTGAATTTGATTGGCTGAGAGCATATTTGTTATAGAATTTTAGCAGTTTTGATTGATAAGAAGTTTTATAAAACGTGCCCCAGATTCAGCATGCTAGAAGATAAAAGTGAGGATATTTTTGGTGCCAGCTTAAAGTGAACAATAAAGTGGTAACGGAACTACCGCCTAGAAAGAAGAGAAGCAAGCAAACTTCCTACTCGGAGGACCCAAGGATAAAATTAGCCAGAGAGGAAGTCAACCTAGCTTACAACAAATTCAGAATAGTCACTGATGAGGATACTAAAGCAAAACACAAGCAGGCTAATAGGTCATTGAATGACATCTACTGGAAACTTAGAGAAGAAGACGTAGATAAGAAAAAGAAAAGATTGACAATAGTTTAAAAAGCAAATATCTATGATGGTTAGTGCTATTTGATGCTATTTGAGGCAAAAGTGACAGCTTTCCTTACGTTTGCTGTTAGCATGCGCCGATTCTAACATTATTCTTCAAAGATTTATGAAATATTGCATGTAAACTAACTTCTTTAAATTGCAGTTTTAAATCAACACAACTAGTCCGGGCACAAAACGTCTGGGTATACAAAGATGTGATCAGAGAAGAGAGGCTGGAAGTTAATTGGAGACATAGCTAGGGAATGACATGTCAGATAGGAAAACTTATGTCCCGTCTTCTAAAGAGTTGCGGTTAAACGCAATTTTTTTGCGATTTATATCAATTAGCAACAATGTCATGTGAGATAGATGACTGATTAGAATCTACTGAGTAAACTAATTAGAGGACTGTCGATTTAATTCGGATCAAGCGCAACTCTTTAGTGCCTTGATCTGGTTGAACAGACATCAACCAGATCAAGGCACTAACGACAAAATGAAGTGCGCCATCACAGGATGGCGCACTTCATTTTGTCATTCTTTGGAGGGCATACTATATGATCGAATCTCTTTGTTGTCATCCTGCATGTAAGAATATTATTGCTACCATTCGTTTTTATAAAGACACTGACTGTTATAAATGTTTGGACCATCTCTATTGCGAATTTAAAACATCCATGGAAGAAGCAATAGGAAAGCAATGTTGGGACTTGACAAAATGGAATGGGAATACAAGAGAGAGAGAGAGAGAGGGTGGTCTGGCACCATATGATCTTACGGAAATCAAAAAGTTGCTCAGAGGCTACCATAAAATAAATTAAGAACGTTTGTTTCCCAAAGCAATCAAAGATTGTTATTATCGACAATGTACTCTTTTTATTTGAAACAGCTACTAGTACTAGGTGTATACTGTAATGATATCTTATAGTATAAAGGAGAGATACTATATTATATATTTGACCTGACCGCTGGAGATCTCTTGATGCTATTTTGTTTTCCTATTATGTTTTGTTCAAAAGAGTATGTGATTCATGAATATGAAAAAAATAATCCGTGGGGCGTCGGTGAATTATTTGCACGGGCGTTACACATTTTTTTTCATTTTTATCGGCAACTCATTCGAGAGTTAACAAGATTTCTTCCCCAACAACAAACTAAAATGTTAGATTTTGTCATACATGTACTAACAACCATCTTTGCTCGAATACATTGCGATTATGGTATTGCACAGTCGGGTTTTTACTTTTTTTAAAAGACTGTAGATTTTCAGAAAGAAGGCATGGGCCGACAGTACCCTCGATATTATTTTTTTCTTCCAGAAATAGGATTTTGGGGATCCCATCGGTCTCTGGGCCGTCTCAAAGGGGGAGGGCCGGAGGAGGTGTCCGAAAAACAAACCTTTAGAAACATACTAGCAACATTTCTGAAGCGGGGAGGGCCCGGGGGGAGGGTGAGGCCTATTTTACTCCCCAAAGTCTTATTTTCCTCTTTGGTGCTAATTTTTAACAGGGGCCGCGTCCGTTTCGCCCCACCTGGATCCGCCTGTACAAGATTACATATAAATATTCTTACTAACACAATGTAGTAATAAAACCGATAATGTTCAAGAAGCATGCCATGTGCTCACCACATCATCAGCACGATTGTGTGCCACAACACAGCACACAGGGGTTTCTATTTTGACGCAGTGAAAAACACAAATACAAGTATGAAAAAGAAACACTTTTTTTTTTGCCTGAAGGAAAGCAATTACGTAGTTTCAGGTGAAGACCTATTTTCCAATCCTGTTTTCCCCCTTCTTTTCTCCCTTATAATTACACCAGTTGGTTCCAACCTCATTATGACTGTAGTGATTCCCATTTCTTCAAAGTAATGGTGAGTATTATGAGTGTTTATGTGCTAGAAATAGCTTTGAATTGCACATGAATCCGAGTCATTAGGGTGATGAATTACCTTATTATCCTTATATAACCCTAGGCACAAATACTGGAATATGTAAAACATGCAGTTAGGTGCGTGCTTGGCTTCATGGGTTCAATCCTAGTCAATAATACTAATGTACAAAATCTAAAACCGACGGCTGATTACAATCCAACTAAAAATCCGTTTACGGAATAATAGTATGCTCTAACATGAAATAACAATGAAAAATAAAACAATTAAACAAACAAACAAGAAAACATGATAGTTTTAGGTTCATAAAAATTGAAGAGTAGAGTAATGCATGTCTTTCATGATAAAAAAAGGCTAATCGCACTGTCGTTAAAAACCTACGAGCGAGAGACTGTCCAGTTTGGTAACGGTTTGAAGCCGATTAGCCTATTCTCACCAGCATGTCCAGGGGAGGGGGGGGGGGGGGGCTTTGAACTGACAAGGCCCACTCACGCAAGGACCCCCCCCCCAAAAAAAAAAAAAAAAAAAAAAAAAAAAAAAAATTGAATGCTCCTTAAGAGCCCACAATTTAAAAAAAATGTGAGTCGCACATTTTCCTCCCAGACGTAATACTAATAGGGCGTGTCGGTGGAGTCTGAAGAATAGGGTCTAAACACTCTCATTTGGAAAACCCGTGCGGCACATTGGCCTAGATACCTAGTCATTGATAACGAAAAGTATTGAAGCCCCCCCCCCCCCCGCAGGGGGAAACCACGGGGGTGGGGGGCGATATATTCTGAGATTTTCATATTTTATATATATTTTTATATTCAATTTTTCTCGAAAGCAGAAGTTTTTTAGGGGCTAAATTTCTAGTGCTTATAATACATCCACAGGGGAATCCAAATATTACAAATTTACAAAGAATCATTATCCACCCAATTTTCAAAAAAAATCAAAAACTTTGTATTACCTTTAAGAAAGGTGAGTTCTATACCAAATTAGGGTCCAATTGTGGCCAAATTAGTGCCCCATTGCCCGTTTGTCTTCGATAAAATATAGCCGCCGTTCTGTTATAGTCCCTCGGATAGGATTTGATAAATTTTCCATGTAGGACTATATTTAACTTCTTTTGAATCAAGTTAATTTAGTAAAAATCTGTTGACCCCCCCCCCCCCCCCGCCCTACCGATCGACTCTGACTGCCTCTGTTAGATACTACTTTACTTCGCTTTAAGTTTGTGTTAATCCCACTTAAATGTAACTAGTATGGGTGTGCTCTAGGGCTGTGAAATGGCCTCCCGGTTTGACCTCGCATCAAAAGAAATCAAAGGAAAGAGAAACTAAAAAAAAAGAGAAATGTAAATTGTATGTTTGGGTCCTGGAGTGAATAGGAGCCCGAGTCAAGAGATCTCAAACACTTCAAAAAGACAGTGATTTATTGATAGTGAAACGTTCACATAAGTCATGATTAAATAACTCGTGAGCTACCGCTTGTGTATCCAGCATCGGTTTAAGACGCTCTTTAAATAAGACGTGCACAATGCGCACTGACTCTTTATCGGTGTGTGGACCCCATTTTCGAGACAGTGAGGGTTTTCTTTTGAACATTCTGTTGAGCGGGGGCTTATTGAAATCCTTTACCCAAACCCAGGTCATTCTCTCACCTCTGGACAATACAGGGCTTTCAAAACCACCTAGGCCCGTCATAAGATTTTGAGAAGTAAAAGAAGCGGACAGACACAAACTGGATAAAAGAGAATTACATGTACTTTTGTCCCTTTTACTGTTTAATTCCCTCCCTTTTTTGTTGCAGATCTGAAGAAATGCCGCGCATTGAGATTCCCTTTAACTTGTTTAAAGGCTGTTGTTAAAGGATCGTGATCGTATGCTTTAAGTTCAGATTAAGGTTTCACAAAATTAATGTGACTAACACAGACAAGGTCAACCCAAATATAGAGAACATATTACTAGCTACCGCTAATTGTTTGCTCCTTTGAATAAGAATAGACCGTCTGCCCTATTACTTATAGCCTATATAATTATCAACAGAAAGATGAACGCCAGAAAATAACATTTATTGTAAACGAAATTAATAAAAAGTGTAACAATTCTGGAGCTCGCAGTTCTAGTTTTAGTAAATTATTTACTGTATTAAGAAGAAAACATACACATAATAAACTCAGGTTCGGTGCTACGGGGTCCGGGGGTGGGGGGACTATCCCCTATGATTTTGCCAAACACCCAACCTTTTCTTGCTTGTCAAATTTTTTTTTTTAGAGTGAAGCTACCGAGAAAAAAAAACTCTTCCTTTCCTTTTTTGGGGGGTGGGGGGGGGGGTTGTTTTTGCTCGATTTAAAGCCCCTCTGCACTAGTTTGGCCAGGAGGGTTTAGACCTCCCTGCATGGTCACTGACAGTTGTTTATCTCATCAAATCAGCTCTCAATTAACATAAGAAAAAGCGGGGGACCATGGGGGACCACTGGTCACCGATAAGGCGATCTTTGCTATACAGAGGGCACAAGTAGCTATATGTAGTGTAGTGGGCTTGAAAGGTTTTTGAAATATCTGACATTTGTAACAAAATAAGAACCCGTCTTTAAACAAAAAATCATAGGCATTTGAACTCGTGCACCTCCCTTACAAAACAAGGGCTCCTGCGCCGCCCCTACATTAACCGAAAAAGCTGCAAGCTAAACTGCATACTAAAATAAACCACATGCAGACTCTGTGTATCTCTATTACTTAGTGATCATGAGTTTCCCATTTATATGATTTCACCGAAATGCTCTTCTGGCAACTTATACGATCAATGAAAAGAATTTATTGGTTTTCATGAATCCTCATACAGGCCCAATTATCGATTCCATAGCTAGCGTACACGCCCTATAGTACATTCCGTCCCACAAAACTTAACTTGTGACGTTTGATGTACGCTATATACAAAAATCACTGAAACTGATTTTGAACAAATTAATTATAACATTGTAGCAGCTTTGTGTTAATTAGTCTTTTACGAAATAGAACCGTGAAGTCAAGTACTTTGGAACCGGGAGAGCACACGCACGCATGCACACATTGCGCTGAAACGGGTTCTATTTTCGCCCCCTGCCCGTATTAGCGGCTGCTAACGCGGATGATGTGTTTGCCCCTTCCTCTTGTTCGGCTATTGTTTGACTCTAGGATCGATCAGTCATAACAAAGGCCCTTGGGTACCCCCAAAAGAGAACCAAAAACATACAAAAGGAGACCATTCTTTTCATATTGGCGTGAGTGCAGGCAGAATATAACTGTTTCTTAAACCAACAAGACGTAATACGAAAACGCCACCCCGTACCAACCAATTTCTACGTGTGATGTTTTGAAGCTCGTCTCATCTCTGCCTGGCCGGATGAGTTTTTGCATAAAACAACAATTTTATTCGTTTCAAGAGAGATTTACATGACGTTATGAAGGGTTCCATACAACCTGTTCCCGTCGGGAGTTAATTTTGTTCGGGTCTAACAAGAAGCACAAAGGGTAAAGTCTAAAACATTTGTCTTTGGTTGTCTTTGTTTTGTGTTTATGACTGTGTTATAACCAAAAAAAAGATGCACGCGTCCGTTAATTACTAAAGGAAAATGCGGTTACAATGTGAAATCATACCTTGGAAGTGGGCTTAAAGTTATACAAATCCTATTTGCCCTTCTGCAATCATGAATATGAATATGTTTTTTTATTTTATTAAAGGTTCTCTGAGGTGTTCAAGAACACGGACGCCGTTGAATAATTCATTAGGGTCAATTAAATTCATCTCTTCTGGGTGTCAATATAATTTCATGAGATTTGTCTTGAAAATGTTCACTGTTGGGCTTTCTACTACATGGAATTTATATTTTGATATTACTCTTTGTGAAAAAGAGCATTCTCTAAAATGTTGAAAGTCATCACAATGTAAAGGTTTTAATCACCAAGCGATGTCAGTGAGGGTGACGGTTTTCTGTTTCTAGCACACTACATTTTATTTTATATCTGCCACTGATTTCAGTCTTAATTCTATAGGGGTATAGTTCACACAAAATTTTGTTTTGGTTACTACTACAAAAAAAAAACACCCATAAATTCAAAATGTATACAGCCTGTCTCCTCCTCCCCTTCTTTCTCTTATTATACTATATAACTACCGCCACCGCCACCACCACCACCACCACCACCACCACCACCACCACTATACTACTACTCTACTACTATTACTACTACTATACTACTACTACTACTACTACTACTACTACTACTACTACTACTACTACTACTACTACTATTACATCTATTATACTACTACTACTACTACTATTACTACTACTACCACTACCACTACTACTACTATACTACTACAACTATACTACTACTAGTAATTCATCAACAATTGGTATAGATTGATAAACTAATCTGCCATTTATTTTCGCAAACTTCAAAGCTGGTCGGATAAATTAAAAAAATGGCTCCATGTTTGAAACTTTAACCAAGTATTCTAAAGAGTACCATTTAACTCTACATGAATAAGAAATAAATCGAATTGGAAGAGATGGACAAAACATGTTTGAAGTTTCAGGAGGAGAAATATTTAGTGCTATAGCGTTTAAAAAAAAAAAAAAAAAAAAAAAAAATCGTCTTTATTATATTTTCTTATGTGCGTTTTGTAAACGATTCCGGTGGAAAATGTAAAAAAAGTATCTACCAATTTACACAAATTCAATTTTGATACAAATACATAAATCTTTAAGAAACATAATTATATTCCTTTCTGTAATCAGATATCTAAAAGGAGATAATACTGCTGGTGCTGCTCATAGTAATGATGATGGTGATGATGATAATATTAATATTATTAATAATAACAATAATGATAATAATAAGTACAATTTTTTTCCCTTTTTTTCCTTCATTCTTTTGCCTCCACAGTGATTTTCATTTGCAACAAAGTGGAAAAAACATGTATTCAAGATAATTTACATTTATAATATATGAATAAAATTGGCTACTCAATATACAAATATTTGTTGAACTGTCAAGTTAACAGAAGACATACCTATTTTCAAAAATATATTTCTGATATTCATGGAAGAAAAAAAAAGGAAACAATACAAAAGACACATACTTATTATCGTCTGATTATTGGGCTATAAAATTGCTTTGTTGTGATCACTAATAATTAGGGGGAAAATACAGAAAAAATCCTTTTATATAAACAAATTCCTGAATTGATACCACTTTCTTGTTAATTTATTATTTCTACAATTCGAATAACATATTTAAATACAATAATTTATAAACGAAACTCTAATATTATCAAAGTCGAGCAATTTTTCTTAGTTTTGCAAGGATTATACACCATCTGTCGCACCACAATCAGTAAACATTATTCAATGCATAATCATTTGAACCTCTTAAACCAAATGATTTATCTTCTACTGAAGATATTATTCTGTTTACGGGATCAGTATATATCCAGTGTTAGAACCTATCTCAAATCTGTTTTACATGCGTAAAGTAGTAAGGATAATGATAGTAATAATAATAACTATTATTATTATTATCATTAGGCCTTTGATAATATTAATTGTAATAAGAATGATAACAATATCAATAATATAATAATTATGATAATAATATTACTTATGATAACAGTGATAATGACATTTAAAAAACACCCTCAAAACAAAGAAACACGTGCGACGAGCTTCTTTTTTGTTAGCACCGTAGATGAATATCACGTCATATATATTAGTTATAATAATTCTATAAAAGAGGAAACACATTGTATGAATAAATCGATTTAACCTAAACATCTCATTGCAATATATTTAATCATTTATATAATTATAATTCTTTTAACTACATCTGAAGATAGCCTTACATTCATGACAAGACCGGCAAAGGAATAGGCCAATATAATTCACCATCATACCCTCGGCACTGAATTGGTCAGTAAACCAACCGAACAAACTGATCTATCTTCAGGCATTCTTAATTATCAACTTTGATTAATGAGGAGTATTTTCAAATCGTATCGATGAAGTCCACTTAGTGTATGTGATGTAATATTCAGTTACTCAACAGATCTCTTTTTGTGTTCTTGAGGCATATATTTTCCTTTTTGATCATGCAATCAATAAACATTCACAACAATATGCACTGATTTACGGATCTGAACAAAAACAGCGATTCGATTTAAGGTTACATGCATGTTACGTTTATCTCCTTTGATATAATTATTCCCGAATAAATATCTAGTCTGTCCAACAACGATTCATTTGCTATCCTTTCATTCTCATTCTAAGCTTCTGGGAAGGTTGTCCTGTTCCTCTAATATGCTTCTATTAAAAGCGAAGGTTGAACTATTTACCCTAAATTGAGCCAAAATCACGATAATTATTAAAACCTTGGACAACTTTATGAGAAGAAAAAAAAATCGGTATCATTCATTCACTAACATCACTAATACTTATACTTAATAGAGAAATGTACGAGTGAATAATCAAAACTTTCTGCTCTTCACATTAATCTCATTCTATCGCGTTTATATATTGAGTTGTAAAGTGTTCACAATAAACAGGCCACTATAATAGGCGATAAATTAAAAGAAAGTCTGATTTAGCCATAACCGAATAAAATGTTTTCTTGTACTTTGACTTTTTACTAAATTAACATCAGAACAAAAATCTGCGTCATTCATTCACTAACTGCACCGATAATGTAATGTACGAGTGAATAATCAATATTTGTGTGTGTCTTCACATTTTTGATAATTTATCTAAATGGGTTATAACAGGTTCACAAATATAAGGGCACTATCGGCGGTAAAATAAAAAAAAGGCCCTTTATAATTTAGTCATACATAATTGAATTAAAAATGATTAAAAATGACTTTAGTGAGAAAAAAAATACCTAAGAAAATGTATATTAGAACAAAAAACTCGGCATCATTCTTTCACTAACTGCACTGAATATGTAATATTATGTAATGTTATATTGGGTTGTAAAATTGTCAAATATAACAGGGCACTATAGTGGATCTACATACAAACTAAGACTACACATTAGTCACAACCGAATTAAAACGTTTTATATAATTATTTGACTTCTTATAGTAAAATGTAATGTCTTTTTGGTGAAATAACCTTTTGGTACTGTTGGGAGCCACAACTGTCCTAGGACCTATACGCATCGGGCAAAGATTCGAACCCACAACCTCTGGAGTGAAAATTCAAGTGAATTATGAACCACTATACGTAATATGTATGAGAAACATGGCAAATATTTGAAATGTGCTACCACTTGTAGATCGAGCAGGCAGGCCCACGCCTACTTCTTATTCTCTTGTTATATTAGTCAGTGGCGGAGCTGTTCGGATGAGGCATGAGGGAGGTGGGGGGGGGGGGGGTCACGCCAATCCCCAATCGACAGCGAAAAGAAAAAGAATAAGGAGAGAAAGAAAGAGGAAAGAAGGAAAGGGGAAGGTCGTGTGAAAAGAAAATGATACGATCATATCCAAAACTTCCCGTCTTCTCACTCGTTTGTCTTGTTTTGTTTCAGCACATTTCATCCACCTTATAAGACCACTTCTTCCCCCTAATTAAAACAGTTCCTTCAATGCCTCGATCCACTACACACCACTTACTGTCACATGCGGAACTCCACCCGTAAATACCAGAGCAGCTTTGCTAACATTCGAGACACTTAGTTTACATTATATCTTCATCAACCAGTCAAATCACACATGATCCCATCTTCAAATAGACCAGAGGCTACCCTGCGAAGTGGCGACGTTGTGAAGTGGCTTTGCAGTGTTTTTTCTTTCTTTCTTTCTTTTCTGCATCGGAAAACAAATTGCGTTCCGTCATGGCTTTTGTATTCAGCGGAAGTTAGTTACAATAAGACTGAGGTGTTATGCCCCCTCGAAGATGACTTGCAATATACTGAATGAAGTCTGGAGCAAATTTGATGGTTTTCCATGAATAATAGTTAAAACGTTCTTTAACAGTTTTTCAAATGTTGCTCTTAAAGGCATCGTTTAACAATGTTAAATCTGAGATGCATCAGTGACTGTGATATGGTGTAATATTGGAGCCCTAAAAAATGATCATGAAGTGCCTCAAAAAAAAAAAATCTTTGAGTGACCCGTTTTACCATACTCATTTTCCCCAATAAACTGTAGTGTTATTAAAACCGTTATAGGAAAAGTCTTGGGGTTCCTGACTGACATAAATGTTTATAATTATCATTGCAGCATGAGCTAAATCCAGGATTTTGTTTCAGAATCTGAGACAAAGTTACCAAATCCCTTTAATAATTATCACCCCTGATTATGTTGTTTCTTCGTATACCGGTACGTCAGTTTCCACAGTCATTTTTTCCTGTAATTCTGAATATGCCATCTTGAAATCGCCATGTTCATTCAGGTTCGAATCATACCAATTTTATTTGAAATAATTAAAAACAGATAAAAAAATATACATTTATATACAATATAGTGGTAAAGAAAAAAAAAAATTTGTTTACACAAAGCAAAGAGTGTTAAGTGGTGTAGCACCCTTTGCCTAAATATGCCGTTGGTCAAAATCGCCATGTTTAGACCGCTGTGTAAAATGGCCCCCAGACATAAAGTTACATTTGAAGGAAAAAAAAAATCGTTGAGGGGGAGAAAGTGAGAAAGAGAGAGAGAGAGAGAGAGAGAGAGAGAGAAGGAGTAAGGATGATGTCTGAATCTCGGAGTTGTATAATTTAGACTCTGTACGGAGCTATTTTCTCGCCTTTCGAAGGCACGGAGAGTGAGCAAAAGAGTGGGAGAAATAGAGCGAATAATAGAGAAAGAGAGAGAGAGAGGGGAGGGAGAGAGAGAAAAAGAGAGAGAGAGAGAGGAGGGGGGGGGGGGGGGGAAGAGGAAAGAGGAAATGGAAGATGCCTTCTCAAAGTAGGCATTGTCGCATTTATAGTCTGCATCAAGCTGTTTATCTTGCTTTTTGTCATTTTAAAATCGTTTTACCGTTCCATTGTATCTAAGACAACTTCGAGACCAAAGTCTGGAAGATATCAACCTTAATTTGTTACCTTACACTTTTCGACTTACATCACCATCATTGCCCATTTTTCCTGATTCAAAGGCGTTAGTACTTTTGCTTCATGTTCTTTCAGTTTGTACGATGCTCTTTCTCCAGGTACATTAACTACGAACAAAAAGCTATAGATACATCGACTGACTCCATGCATGCACATAGAGTTTGCATTTTCTTAGCTCGAACAAGATTATGAGTCTATTAAGTGCTTAACATTTTGCAACATGAATGAGAAGTCCTCGTCGGTTTTAGTAGTTCGATGTTTTCCTAAAGGTAATGAGCCAAAAATGCTTTTGAAAGCATTTAAAATGCTTTGCCCAAAATGGAATTATTTTGCCGCCCGAACCGTGAGATGATAAAAAGAGAGAGTTACGCGTAAATCAGAATGGAAAACAGAAGCGAAATAATCACATCGTTATATTCTCATTATTACATAGTGATTGGATGTATTTGTATTGTTGTTCTTTCTCATGCGAAATGAAAGAAGAATGGTTGAGTTTCCTATTGAGTTGTAGTCTTTAAGAAACTTCATTTTGAAAGATCCAGGGGCGTCGGGGGTGGGGTGTGGTACGTTGTGATATCCCTATTCAAATTTTATTTGGGCGTATGCGTAATTAATTTTGCGAATTCTGTTTGTCACAATTTCTTTTCTACATTTTTACAAAAATCAATCTGAATACTAATATCAGAATATTTAAAAATTAGAGAATCTGATTTTACCAATGTATTGTGACAAGTAGGCTATATTTAGCAATGAGCGTACTGAAATATTTTATAGGATTGATCTGCTGAACTCTTAGATATTTAAGGTTAATGAAAAATCCTAAGTATAATTATTATGGAGAAATAAATACATATGATATTTCGCTTAACATTTATTTCACGATATAGAAATGACAATATATGTTATCGTGCAAATGCTTTCTTTTGATTGACCAGTGATTGACCAATGAAAGAAACCCTCTTCCTTAATATATTTGTTTTACAAATCGCTCTCTGGGGTTGCCGTCGTAATAGGGCGCTTTAGTAACGAGACGGTACGCACAGGAGACGGTAACTCGAGCGAAAAAAAACAAACTGCGCATGCGCGAACCTGAAATCTCTCCGTCCCGTCGATTTTCGGAACGGTACTCGGCCAACATTGCGTTCGTTCCCTAAACACGACATAAAACTAATAAGAGAGAAAGCTGACAAATAATTTGTATCTAGATCATGACTACTGAAGATAGAAACAGGGAATCTACTAGACTAAGTGTTTCTAATGTCTGTTCGGTAACTAGCTTATATACCTCAATCTACAATAATTATTGATGGTTTGGCCGTTTAGGCATACTTTTGGGGCCCTTTTTCATCGCTATGCATGATGTGCCTGCCCCGGCCCCCACTCAGTGTTATTTAGGGTACGCATATGCGTGTTCCAACCGACCCCCCCTTTTCAGCAAAAGTCCGGTGTGTAAAGTCAATACGGCTCGACCTTTTTCTTTTGTATACGAGCCTTTTTCAGCACCCCCCCCCCCCCCTTTTCAGTAAAAGTCCGGTGTGTAAAGTCAATACGGGTCGACCTTTTTCTTTTGTTACGAAAAGGACATTTTGGCAACACGCATGCGGTCCGTTCGTTCTAGCACCAACATGCAGCAGGTGTGCAGTTCAGCGCGGGAATTGGATACGGACTTTGCGTCCCCGTCGCCTTTAGCAGACAGCGAAAGCGCTTATCACGACGGTAACAAGAGTGCGAGACCCGTCACAGTTGGTTGAACACTCCGTCTCCTGTGCTTTCCGTCTCGTTGCTAAAGCGCCCTAGTATAAAGACAGAGTTGGGCAGCGTCCTAGATTTTGAGTTTCTTTGAGGTATTTACGCGAAATGTCATTGGAATTAATGGACGGACTGTGAAAGTATGTTCGACAAATCAATCATTTTAGACTGACTACATTACTTTCTGTTACGCTTTCACAACTTAATGTTACTTTGCAAACAGGTCACTTGTTGTTCATCTTGTACAATCTTGTTTACATTCTTCAACCTTTGTAGTATAGCCTTAAAACGTACATGATACATTTTCAGTGACAATCAATCGGCCACCCAGTCTTTCAAAAAAAGGGTGCAATTTGTTAATGGGATATTCTATCAACATAGAAAAGTACTTATCCTTTCGATCTAGCATAATTTGGCCCCAGTGTTGATGATGGGAGGTTCAATTAATATGATTCAGACTTAATTAGACCCCATATCAGTTTCAATTATGTGTAATCACCATACGATTATAGACAATTTTTCTTAAAATGAGATAACAAGTAGGCCGATGCCAGCTTGAATTAATTTCTAATTTTCAAAAGCCAACCATATAAATCCAATTAAGTGCCAGCTAGATTGATACGTATAACTCCACCCATGGGTCTTATACCAGTTTTCGATCTATTTATGAATATACTTAATACAACTGCTTTCTATGCAATGTCCTTGATCATATTATAAACGAACCCAAAGATTCTTTCGAGCATCTCAATTGGGGCTAAGGCTGCGGTAAAACGTTTAGATGATTATTGGGTATCATTAATCGTCATTAAGTTAGACAGCTGTAAATGGGTTTCTTTGTATTACCGATATCTCGAGGGTATAATTATGAGGGATTGTTGTTTATTTTGAGGACGAGATGAGGAGAATAAAAGGTTCGGATATAAACAAATATATCTAGGGAGAGAGAGGGAGAGAGAGAGAGAGAGAGAGAGAGAAAGAGAGAGAAGAGGGGAGGGATATATAGATGTACAGCCAAAGAGGAAAAGGGGAGCGGCAGACATGAGCGACCGGAAAAAAAAGTTCCGTTAAACAAAAATGAAAACAGATCAAGATTAATTGCTCGTCTGTTTTAAAAGAAGCGCTGTTGACATAAATCTCTAAAGGTTATTAACAAAAAATGGCGTCTTGACGAATGTGGTATACATTGTATATAGGAAAATACCGAAAACTAGCACGTCCGTATCATTTTAGCGACCTCTTGCGAAATATTTTGTAATTTGTTTATATCATGCCATGTAACTGATGTACGTAGAAACTGTCTGTAGATTTAGGAAAAGGACATTTCATACAAAATGTTTAAAAAACAAATCTCAAAATCAATGCTTCTCATGAATATTGCCCTATATATTTGCTTGTCTCTTGTCATACGATCAAAGGCGTCATTAGAAAAGGAAGGGTGCGGGATTTCGATGCCCATTCCAAAATTGTCTGCAAATTCCAAACGGATGACCTTTTTTGAAAATGTTCATCGGTATCTTCGACGGATATTCTATTTTTCATCTGGTCAACTAATTCGTTAATTTGAGAACCCTTGTTGCGTTTTGTCATTATTATTTTTTACAAATTTTTTCAAATATAGCCCGACACTCCTACCCTTTCTGTGTTTTTCGGCACAGCTCTATAATTATAGGCTTATACTGATCGCTAAAGGTAGGAGTGGCGTAACATTAAACAGAGTCTTTTGGTTTGCTCATGTTTATCTCGCCGTCACAACGAGTTTACTTTATGACACTATTGTGAGATATCATGAATAGCTGAGATAAGAACCACCTCGTTGGAACGTGATTCTATGAATACAAATAGAGATCAAATACTGAAAACAGGAATTTGATTTCAATCACTGCAAAAACAGGGAGGGAGGTCGAATTTTGCGCCTGATTATCACACTTTCTCTTGTTATTCCTATCTATTTGTTAGAAATGAATACCCCCATTGGGAAGATGATCCGGGCAGCGGCACCTTCCAATGTTCCCTGTCATCGAGTTAATACTATCCCATCGTTAATTTACATTAAACTTTCTAAGTAGGCAATTTCATACGGGAACAAATTCCAGACAAACGATTATTTTTTCTAGAGCTGGGCATTAAAGGGGCATGTTCCCGCCTGTGTAGTTATCGGAACATGCCATCTGTGTAAGAGCCGTATTCTGTTGGTGTCAATAGGCAGCTATAGCGCCGCCCGCCAACGCGTACGTATTTTGAGCGCCCTCTGGAATACGGGGAACATGCCCCTTTAAACCTATCCGAAATACAGCTATTGTGAAAGGAGTATCTCAACTATAAGGAACAAACCACAATCTACCAACAAATTCATTGTCTGAAATGATGAAGTTTCTGAAGAATCTACTTTTCAATTAGAAGAAGTTTTAGGGGGAAAATCTTTTTGCAAAAGTTTGTGACGTAGTTGATCCGTCACCGCCTTCGTCATGTCATCTGACCGGGCATGGTGGCTCAGTGGTTAGAGCGCCCGCCTCATGAACGGGAGGTCGTGGGTTCGAACCCCGGCCGAGTCATACCAAAGACTTATAACAATGGGACCTTCTACCTTCTAGCTAGGCGCTCTGCATATTAGATTGGAGATTGGAGAAGGGTAGTAATAACATATTATGTTATTATTATTATGCAGGGCCCGCTGGAAGAGCAGTTTCATAACTGAAGTGGCTACCCTGGGTAAATAAAACGTTATTATTATTATTATCTGCTGGCAAGAGGTCACCATTTTATAACAAGTATATCACGTGACCCTTTAAAAGTTTTATACATACCAGCGACAACTTTAAACTGAAAAGTTATTTGTACCAATTATAATTACCACCGATGTCGTAGTGCTCTGTTACAAATTAACTGCAACTGTGCAAGTCCTTCTACTCATGGTTGTTCCGTTGTAAAGTTAAAAACATGTAAATGCTTTCGTTTAATAGTAGAATGTAAATATATCTCCCCCAATGCAAAACACATCAATCATCGCACCTTGCGAACTATCTTTTTCTAAATAGCCTGGTGTTAATGAAAAGTGTTAGGAATTCAATAGCTGCGGATGGCACTCTAAATTGTAAAGTGGCTCTCCTCGTCCTTCTTGTCTATTCAGGGCAGAAAAACTGCACAGTCTTCTTTTGTAGCGCAGTAAAAACGAAACCTATGCTTCTTTTCTTCTCTCCTTTTCACTCTGCCCCACTCCAACCCATTGACTGATGTTCTATTCTCATTCAATAGTATGATAAATCCCTGTGTTGATGTCTCGGCATGGATGGGGCCGGGCAGATGCATTGTCTTGCTATTGTTGACCGGACAAGGCCCTGCGGCCGCTTCCTTTCAAGTCACTCCATTAAGACACGTCTAACTGGTACATGTACATGAATTATGTTTGTCATTCCACCGGGAGCACCGTTTTTGTTCGTGGTACTCAAACTTTCATTTGGCGACTTTTGTGCCTGTTGATATTTCCAGATGTCGTCTTTTATGATTTTAATGACAAATAGGACTCTCCAGTTCGGCCATCCTGTCGGTGAGCTAATTGTATTTTTTATATTTCTCAGGTACCAGTGTGATGTAGCTCACGGCTACGGGAAAGTTCAAACGGACCGTCGACTCAAAACAATTAAATCTCTTTGGTATTCGGCGTTTCTCTAACAGTATACATAAACAATTCAAATCTTACCAAGAATAATTGTATAATGCAGAGTTTTTCTGGAAATAGTTAAACGTGGAATGAATTAGCAAGCTGTTTTGGATAACCCAGTTTGACCAGAGGTGTGTTTATCAAGTCTAGTAGGCTACCGTTTACTTGCTTTGCTTGTAATATGGATTTGATGGATCTGTGCGCTACCGTTTTATAATATTCAAATTAAGATTAAAGTTTTCGAAAAGGAACTAAATGTTCATTCGAAAATAATGCTTTAATTCCACACCTTTCGCCAGTTTATAGCCGGCTTGTGAACAAAAGTTAATTGTATGGCATATGCTCCGTCGACAAATGGTTTCTTACCGAAACTCTAACTTCTGTCCGGGACTCAAAAGTATAACTAATCTCAAATCTAACCCTAAACCTAACATAAAAACCTGAATGCAACCCAATCAAAGCGTAATCTAAATATGGCCGATATTTTTATTACCCGAAGCGACGTCTAAGGCATGTTTTACCAAGGGAAACCTTAAACCTCGGTCTAACTTCTATTGTTAAACGTGAGACGAGAATACACCCGGCGGTGGCCTGTAGGCCTACCCCAATAGCGAAGAAGTTTTGTAAGTCCAAGTTCGTTCGACAGAGTCGTAGGTCCTCACACATTTCTTTCTCCTTTCTTCCATAGAATGAAATCGACAAGCCCATCGTTGTCGCTGTTCGTCTCCTGGATGCTGGTGGTCGTGTTGGCTCTCGTGATCGACTATGCCACGCCGTGCTCTGATGGCGAGGTTCAACTCGGTAACGATGGTCAGCTGTATGTGATCTCATCGCCGTACTTCCCCGATGTCTATACCCAGAACCTCGACTGTGTCTACCACATGGTCGCTCCCGGAGGTATGTACGTTCGTCGCAGGGGCGCATCCAGGAATTTGGAGGGGAGACGCAATTTAGAAATTCAATTCAATTCAATTCAATTCAATTCAATTCAGTACAGTTCAATTCAATTCAATTCAAATTTAGGCCTATTTGTCCGAATCAAAATAACTGGAAATTTAATGTAGGATTTCTTCTTTTTACAACTAATAAAATACATATTATAAACCCAATAAATTAAAGCAAATGTTTCGGAACATTGTGCAAGAATAACAGGTACAAATTGGCCGACATGGTACGGTCCTTGGTTTAAACTGTTCCTTACCGTTCATTTCGTTACTAATAATACGAGTCTACCTTGGTCAAAAGTTAGACATCACTAATACCATTTCAGCCAGCGCCTTGAGCATTTCTGTGAAATGATATATGGCACTTTACATTAGTCATTATTTTATATTACTAATATACTGTAGATGGCAACTGTCTACATAGGCCTAAGTATGTAATTAGTTGATAAAGGGTACATTTTTAAAAATGAAAATGGGCCCTGGTTGCCAATACACCCTTCATACTCATCTCCAACATCGCAACATTATGGTCACGCTATCAAGTATCACATTCATGTTATAATCTTCTTATTAATCCTCATATTTATCCTCCAACTGTCCCCGTCAGACCGTCGGGTCAGAATATTCTTCTCCTCCTTCATCCTCGAGAACCCCAACGACCTCAACATATGCAACTTCGACTACCTGGCCATCCATGACGGCGGGTCCGACGTCGACCCGAGCCTCGGGATGTTCTGCGGTCCACAGAACCCGCCAGCCACCATCACCACGGGCAACGAGCTCTACGTCGTGTTCCACACCGACTCGTCCATTCAGAAGACCGGATTCCGAGCGGAGATCACTGACGTGCCCATAGATTATGTCGGTGAGTTTACTCCTCGACCATCATAAAATATGAAGAAAAAAATGCACGTTTTGTCCATCTTTTTTCACAAGCTCACATTACTATAATGCAAATTTTACACTGAAAAGAAATATTAAACAAGACGGAAACCCAAAAACAGACCCCCCCCCCCAAAAAAAAAAAAAATCAACGAAAACAAACTTGATATATTTTTGAAGCCTCTGCATGTTTCTGGGAACATTGCATTGATCTGAATTATACAGTGAAATTAAAGCAAATTGAACAATATTTCTGCCACCAATAAAACCTATGATGTAGTGTACTGGTTTTATCTCATGCTATTTTGAATGTAAAATATAGCGCCTTCAAAAGTAATTATCAATGGCCGATGACTTCTTTTGCCATTCTAAAAAAAAATGTTCTGTATAAAACTCATGTATCCGGCCTCCTGAATGTTATATGTTTTTGAATTTCTCCGTAATTGATGTCGTTTCTCAGAACCCGTACCGACCCCTGCACACGGTCTCTGCTACTACACTTACACCGAAGAACATGGTGTCTTCTACTCACCGGGCTTTCCTGATTACTACGGCAGTAGCCTCAAGTGTACATACATTGTCACCAGCAGCAAGGCAGATAATACCATATTGGTAAGTTAAGATGATTCAACTTGATGTTTTAAGGGATCTTTATCAATTCCATGATTTCAAAGGAAAATAGAATATCATTATGAATTAGAACAAACAAGCTTTGTGCAACGAGGTTTATTTCACTTCTTGATAGATGGAGGCACGTCCAACTTATCTAAATACTAGAAGCTTGTTTTTCATTGTTCCTTTCTTTGTCAAACATAATATGTATCTATCATTGTATACATTTGCTGATACTATTGTATGCTTTGAGTAAAATTGAATAAAGACTTTATCGGATAACCAGATGATAATATCCTGACAAGTACTGGAGTACCTAAATGAATATTTTTTATAATTTTGTTTAATCCTTGATCTAGTGTGTGTTATGGGTATCTTTTTATGTTATAGATTGAACATTTTACACTTTTCAATACTTTTGCCAGCACTTCTTCAGATAAAATGGTGTTAATTTTTGCATGTGACATTTGAGGTGTTAAAAGATTCTTATCGCTAAGATACCAACAATTAAATGAAACTTCAGGCTGTAATAAAATTTGGAAAAAACGAGGTATGCAGTTTTGAGTTTGCATGGATGAATTTATATTATCATGATAATCCTCCGGTAATCAGACGTTTTATTTTCAAGCCTGAAAATTAAAATTGATTTTATCCTGGATTTTCACAAAGGGGAGGGGGCGTACACCCTCTCCCTCCTATACTAGATACGCCACTGATTCCTTTGCAAATTTCGGATTGCTCTCCCATTTTTTCTCCTGTTTCCTCCTGTTTCGAACATTTAGCTTCGATTCCCCTCATTCGACGTGGAAGAGTCCATCAATTGCGTCTACGATTATGTAGAGATTCGAGATGGTGATTCCGAAACCAGTGAGCTACTCAACCGCTACTGCGGGGCTTCCCTGCCAGAGAATACGGTAAGGTGGATGAAACGCAAGACGATGACGTTGTAGATGACGTCGACATGACCATATCTAACTAAAGTAGTAATTATTTGATGATTTGAATTAATAGGAATGTCGGCGTCTGGTATCGCTTAGTTTATCTTCATAATTTATATAACCGTTTACCTTGGTATGTTCCACAAACGAATCGTAAAATTATCAATAGAATGTTAAACATTTAAGCATTTCTATAATATTATTATAGACATCTAGTCATCTACAGAGTTGTATAAACAAAACTAGATTCACCTAAGGTAAGCTTAACCGCCCCCACACACATAATCTCAATGACAATCGACAAAGATTAGAGAAACAAAAAAGGATAATTAAATGTGTCTGTTTGTTGGAATGTCATTCCATTCTGTTATTTTCTGAGCTACTGTGTATAGCATTAAATCAATCCTGATAATTTCAAGACATAAGCGAAAAGTTTTTTACGTAATTTCTACCACCAGAATAAATGACTGGATCTTATCACAGGTGACCTCATGAAGGCCGAATAAATCAAAACATTTCATAGTTTTACTTTGTAAATATACTTGCTAAATGTCATATCCATTTTTAACTCATAGATATCGTCGACTGGTCCGGCGATGTTCGTACGATTCCGCTCCGATTCGTCCAATGTCTTCAAGGGTTTCTACGCCGAATACGCAGACTCCGACACGGGGTTTCAGGATGATAGCGGCAATTCAAATTCCAATCAGTTTTCAGGTAACTAATCAAGTTGTATATATTGAGAGTTAAGTATGGGGAATATATTCGGTACGGGACATGATATAAATCACAACACTTGCACCTAACAATTGATTTTATTTTATTTCTGCATTTTTTTCAAATAAAATATAACTGAATAACAAAGAACAATGTAAGGTATAATACAACATAAACAAACAATAATTTCTTCATGTCAAATTTTGTTTTTTACATAATATATGTATATATAATAACGAAACTTATTATTTCCATAACATATTGTCATAAATTAAAAATATTATCCGAACTATTCTGTTGGAAAACTGCAGGAGACCGCAATCATAAGCAATGCTTGACAAGGATGGCGGCCTCAAACAAACAAAACAAACAAACAAAATAATGACGAGATCAAGCGAACTTTACCATGCCTGATTAATGTTTTTTAGTGGGTTCCATATACACCAACTCCCACCACAGAAACAATGACCATATACGGCACCCAGGACATGAATATATCTTATGATAATTTATTCATAACAAAATGGTAGATTGTAATTTCTGACCCATCCTATTATCTGTGCCTGGGAAATCAGCCCGAGACCCCTTATAGCACTGGTGGGAATATAGTACAATACTTGTATGCAGCCCACTAATCAATGTCTAGATTACGCTAATGAATTTTATTCGATGAAACCCCAATGTTGTCAGGGTGCTCTTGAACACATCTACGGCATCCCTCGAATAAATCATTAGATTGATACCCTATAAATACAACAATTGTAGGTTTCCTTTTTGGTCCCGCTTTCGCTTAACTATGTTAACCTCCAGTTTTTTCTTATAGATTCATTTTTTGTGTCTAGCAGTTTTATTTGTGTGTCCTTTTTAGGTAAGATTAATGGTTTCCTTGATTTGTCTTAATTGATTCGCGTTTTGTCTCCAATTTCGTTTGTGTACTTTATCTCCGCGCTTTCTGGTGAATTTGTCTGCACGCCGAGATGGTTCTATAACTTCTATCTTTAGGCATTGGTCCTCACATACAAATGTCTCACAGCTTTGGTAAACAGGGTACTAAGTATTCAGCCATGATGAGAACGTTTGCCCTACATCCATCAAACCATCCGCCCATCTATCCACTTACATCCCAGTCAACTAACCCTAACTCCGTACATATTTTATTACCTAACACATTATGAATTATGCTCTTAAACATTATATTTAATTCCATTTTTCCTGATATCATGTTGTTATTTTATACTTGCATTGTATTTTACCTGGACTGTGAAAGCATGTACATTTAGTCTATGACTGCGATTCATGTCTTTAATAAACCTTGATTGAATTGATTGAATTGAACTCCATTTTTTCTTTCAGTTTGCGACCTGTCTCATGCTGCACTTACCGAGAAAGGGGGCGCTATAGTGTCTCATGAGTCCTACTCGCAGGGTAGCTATGATGATTCTCAATACTGCACCATCACCATCATCGCTTCACGGGCGCACGAAAGAATATTCTTTGATCTCATCGAGATTGACCTGCCGCCATGTAAGTATACTGGCATTTTTCATCGGAAGTAAGGAAGATGACGGAATGATTATTTAGCAAACGTAACGTCAGATATGGACAATGGAAGATTATAATATTGAATATAGAAGAACTATGAAAATATGAAATATTGCATACGAAATATGCAAAAGAAAATATTGAATTAAACAAAAAAAGTGTAAAGCCTTGGATTTCAAAAATAAAAGACTTAAGTCACAAGGTGTAAGATATTTTTTTAAATCAAATAAATTGAATATAATTTTTCCAAATTCAAATGCAAAAGGTAAACAAAAATTAAACATTTCATATTAAATAAATTCATGAAAAAAATACAAATGTGTTGTAGAAGATAGATTACGACTAGTAGGAGAAGGGAAAAAAGAGGAGGAAGAAAATGGAGGGAAAACAGAAATGAAAGGGGGGGGAGCTGTTATCCTATAACAAATTATTGTCAGTGGATAAGTTGAAATGTATTTGTATTTGATCTTGGACTCCGCCTTAGTTACGTATACGGTGTGAAATAATAAAGAACAGGAATTATAAATTGCTTGAAATCATCTGAAATCTCTTCAACACCATTTTCAACCATAGCAAATGACTGCGGAGCGAGCGGGGACTATCTCCAACTTCTCGACGGCGACGCGAGTGCGCAGAACTCGGAAACACTCGGCTTCTTCTGCGGCCAAGACGTGGGACGATATACCACCGAGAACTCCTTCGCCGTGGTTCGGTTTATATCCGACAGTGTGCCGAACTCCGAACTTGAGGGATTCAAACTTGTTTATTCAATCTTTTATACAGGTGAGATTAAAACCAGAGTGATTTATTATTAATGATATTATTATTATCATTAGTAGTAGTAGTAGTATTACGCCTAGTAGTAATAGTAATAACAGTAGTAGTTGTGATAGATGTATAAAATTAGTAGTAGTATAGTAGTGGTGCATAGAACTACTACTAGTAATAGTAGTAGTAGTAGTAGTAGTAGTAGTAGTATTAGTATTAGTAGTAATAGTAGTAGTAGTAGTAGTAGTAGTAATACTAGTAGTAATAGTAGTAGTAGTAGTAGTAATACTAGTAGAAATAGTAGTAGTAGTAGTAGTAGTAGTAGTAGTAGTAGTCAGGGGCGTACGCAGGGGGGGGGGGGGTTTGGGGGTTCAAACCCCCCCCTTTGGTATTTTAATGTATGTAAACCCCCCCTAAAAAAACCTAAACCCCCCCCCCCCCCCCCCCTTTGGCTTTTTTTTTTTTTTTTTTTTTTATTATAAAAAAAAAAAAAAAAAAAAAAAAAAAAAAATTATACCCACGGCTAACCTAAATAAGGTGACCTTACCCCCCCCCCCAACGCCAAAAAATGTCAAATTTTGAAGTTTTGAGACCAAAAAAAAAAAAAAAAGTGTCCGCTTACCCCCCCCCCCCCCCCCCCCCCCCCCCCCCCCCCCCTCCCCCCCTCCCCCCCCCCCCCCCCCACTGAGCGACTTTTCGGCCGGCTGAGTCGTTACGATTTTTTTTTGACCCTCCAAAAAAAAAAAAAAAAAAAGTGTCCGCTTACCCCCCCCCCCCCCCCCCCCCCCCCCCCCCCCCACTGAGCGACTTTTCGGCCGGCGCGATTTTTCAAATTTTCGGGAGCAAAATATTTTAAAACCCCCCCCTTGAAAAAATCCTGCGTACGCCCCTGGTAGTAGTAGTAGTAGTAGTAGTAGTAGTAGTAGTAGTTTAGTCGTCGTCGTAGTAGTAGTAGTAAAAGTAGTAGACGACCTTATCGGATAACTTGTTTAGCGCAATGCTAAACTGCCACAAGGTCCATGGACTAATGAGTAAATATAAACGAGTAAATTGTAAAATTACAATACCATATTTTACATCCCATTGAAATTATATCGGGATCACCTTATACCACTTTTTCATGTTCCCATATTTTGATAGGTGATAGACACTACCATTGACAGTGCATAGTCTGATATTTTGAGAGTCTATGCAAAGGTGGTATTATCAAAACGTGTATAAAAGATGAATAATTTGGGTTATCATTCATATACCTCTTGCATCGATGAATCATTTTATGTTTACTAAACATCATCGCACACTTTACCGTTCTTTTTAATTTTGTTTAGATGAAAACGGATGCGTAGATGGTGACTGGCATTGTGATAACAACAGATGCATCTCAAAGAATCTGATCTGTGATGGTTACGACCACTGCAGGGATAACTCGGATGAAGAAAGAGGATGCAGTAAGTTATATGTGGTGGTGGTTATTTTACCTGACTGGTAAGAAAGCATAAATGCTTGTTAGTAAGCAACAATAGGACAGACGGCTTTAGGTTCTCTCCGAGGGGACATGGTAATGAGGATTAATTCCTTACCAAAGGGCACTAGCGCATCGACTTGGTTTCGGACCCGGGTCACCGGATCACGAGACCACTGCTTTACCGACTGTGCTACCGCGCCTCCTCCTAGTTAAAGCCGGTAAAGAATCAATTGAGAAGGAGGGAATAAAATGAGTAGATGAAGGAGATGTGTGCAGATAAAGTGAAGTATGAAGAAAAAGAATATGAAAAACTACTTTTAAGATGATTTAGATGACTTACTAGAAAAATGGGGCAGAAATAATGCGGGTGGAGAAAAAGAATGCAAAGTGGGGAGAAAGGGGTAAGAAAAAGGGAAGGAGGCTGTGAAAAAGAAGAAAAAAACAAAAGGGGAAAGAAGAAAAAAACAAAAGGGGAAAAGAAAAAGAGATGGAAGGGATAAATTGACTGTTAAGTAGAAAATGCAAAAACAATTCTCGGTCACTTTTAGGAAAATATCTGTATCGAAACTGCATACTTTTTGTATTTGGTCCATTATAAAGTCCAATGTATTTGTCCCCTACGTTACGGGCTGTAATAAAGATGTGATAATATCTTATGAATGTATGAAGTTGGCAGCTTTATCATAACTTAATTTCAGATATCAAGAACAGCGATGCGTATTGTGGTAATTATGTGCAGTATTCGGTGTTAATAACGAATGGTTCACATAATAATTAGCATGGACTATGCTGTCTATAAAGAAATACCTTGTACTAACCAATTGTTCATAATGATTTCTTCTGCTCTTCTCTTGTAGGGCAACTTTCAACGAGGATCTGGATGATCGCTGTTGGGGTGAGCGCGGCCATCATCATCGTGGTCGTTGTCGCTGGGTGTCTCTTTTACAAGTGGTCCAATCGAAAATCAGCTTTAAACCCCTCCTACGAATCCTCGAGCCCCACCCCAACAGCGGCTCCAATGTACGTTGTATTGACAATATCGTGTGTGCGCTTGTGTTTGTGTTGCTTGAAGATCAGAAATTATGGAAATTATGGAAATGTTTGCCCGAAAAAGTCTCAAGAAAAGAAAAATAAAGTGATAAAAGCAACAAAGAAGAAGAAAGAAATAGGGGTGAAATAGAGAGAGAGAGAGAGAGAAACATACAGACAGACAGACAAAGAGAGAGAGAGAGAGAGAGAGAGAGAGAGAGACAGACAGACAAAGAGAGAGACAGAGAAAGAGAGAGATACAAAAAACATAATAGAGATAGGTTCAGAGTATTTTGTACAATTAAAACAAAAAGAAAACTGGGAATTTCATACGAATTAATGTCCCTAAGTATTTGATTATTTAAAACTCGATTGCGATAATTGTATTTTTCTCTTCTTTTTGTAAATACTAGGAACAGTGCTACTTCGCAAATCCCAGCAAGCAAAACGATGACCGCGGTCACCATCTCGAGGAACGACGACATAACCACCACTCATTCTCCTCGTCGATTAGGACGTCGTCACAGCAACGCCGTCGAACCTTTAGAATTCACGCCGACCACCACCCCACCTCCATCTGACGGCGACGTCACTTCGAACCAGGAACCGACAAACTACCTCGAATTCGGACGACGGCAAAGTAAAATCGACTCCCGGTCCCGAGAACCGAGACTAAAACCGTTGTCGTTATTACCGTCGTCGGAACCAACGCGTGAATCGACGACAGTTTTGAATATGGAGTCTTTACCAACAGGGAGTAAAAACGTCCTGCCGCCGATCAAAAATGATGATAGGTGATCCATGTGAAAAAAGAATTGAGAAGTACTCCATTTTTTAAGAATTTTTCCATCTGTTTAACACGACCCCTGAATTTAATGCTATATTACACGTTATCATCCATTATCATCCGTTTCACAGAAGTGCATTTTGAATCAAATGCAATTTCACCAGAATCAGGATCTATCCTTCTAAGAAATCACATAAGGAATCTTGATTCCGACTGGCGAAGTGGACATCAAGTGAATTTTGCGTTTCCTTGCAACTTTTGTGTAAGAAGACCCTGGTATGATCAACAAAAGGTTACCTAAAAGATTAACACCTTGTTATCTGAAATGTGTTAAATTCAGTGTTACGACTACCTTTGATAATTCCAATCTTCTCGTTCGATATTTATACTTATTTTGTATGCAGATTGTAATATTATACGCCATAAATATGCCAAATGTACAGTTTTTCTACAAATAAATTAATGTAAATATTTTAATTTATTGTACATAATACTTTGACGATTGGACGAAGGTCTATGATGAATGCTATTAGTTTTTATTGATGTTAGCTGAAAGCCATATTTAAATGAGGGTCAGAATGGCCTCATATATTATAGGACTAATGCAATATTATTATTGTTCAGCAAAATGTAATAAATTGAAGTTGCGAAGTTCTCTTTTTTCCATTTACCAAGCTTAAGTTTGATGAATACTGGAAATACATTAATTAAAATTTAAAAAATCTTAAGGTAGAATGGAAATGAGTACATACGAAGGATGTTTATTAGAATTTCGCTAGAAAAGATCAATCATTATGAAATCCAATAGAAAGAAGCAAAAATAAGTTCAAGAATCGGCATCTTGAATGATCATTGGAAATAAATCCCTATCACCTGGAGAAGTATAATAGCACAATCGCCGTACACATTAAATCCCAGCATTCACGTTTCCAAACAACAAACAAAATGTTTTCAGTTAGGCTATATTGTTGTCAGCATCTTCCTAAGGTGTTCCTAAAGAACAAAACACTGGATTTCATTTCGGATCTGCTGGGTCCTGTTTCATAAAATTTATATGACTATAAGTTACAATAATTGATATGAGTGGCTGAAGTTGCATTTCTCATTGACAGTGGCGGATCCAGGGGGGGGGGCTAAATATTTTATCATGAATTGGACCCCGTCTTTGGCCCCCTCCACTTGCCGCCGGCTGGATCCGCCCCTACTCATTGATAACATATTTTGTATAAAAACATGTCCATGAATTCTAGCTCCAGTATACAAATAATAGATAATAAATTCATGAAATTGTAATAATTGAGGAAAAACTCCTTTGATACATCCATGAAATTCAAAGGCAATAATATTTGTTTTGACTGATTTTTGTGCAAGTTGATTTTCGATAACGTTGTATAATAATCACAATGAAATCGGATGAAGTGCATGTGGTGCTTATGTTTTGAATAAATTATTTTTCAAAGTGATAATCTGCCTCGAAAGTATTTTTTCGTTGTCAATTTGAAATTGATATTTTGCATGATTCATTGTCATATCACCGAATGAAAACTTAATATTTCGGTGAAAATGGAGAGAGAGAAGAGAGATGGAAAGGAAAAGACGAAACAAAAAAAAAGAAAAGAGGTAAAGTTCGAAAGGAAAAGAACCCTTTTAGAGGCACCAAGAAGTAGGAAACAATACAATTGAAGCATTAATCATATTTGTTTCGCGAAATCGGGAAAAAACTTATTTAAAAAAGAGACACGTATTCTTAAATTCATTTGAAAATGTATTCAACTTTTATTTTGTCATATTTATAAACTGTACATGATTATCATTACAGATGTTCATAATGTCTATGTGCTATTAATGTACGCAAGACCTTGGACATAAACATGTATTTTACATTTAATATAAATGTTTTGGGGTAAAAAACAGTGCACTTTACAATGGTACATGGTAACAAAATTCATTTTAAAGAAACAACTGGTTAGGTAATGCCTATATTAACAAGCCAATTGTGCAAAAATTACATTACCATTAGACGATCGTTAAATCTAGCAAGATTGGATATCAAACTGACTCACAGCACAACGTATTTCGGCAACGTAAATTTCAAATTATATACAAAACAAATTCAAGAAACAGATATTTCATAACATCATAAGACCACGAAAAACATTTTTTTAGGCATAGTTTCAACAAAATGATGATAGATTTCTCGGGATAAATCGTCTGCAGCTGATAAAAAAAGTCGTACAACCGTTGAAACGATTTATTCCTTTTTGAATATGTCTCATCATTCATACATATGTTTTCTTATAAATAAAATATAAATGTTTGTCGGATATTTGTAGTTTATCTCATTTCACTAAACGTCGGTAAAGATGAGGATACCAACATCAAATATGGGGGATGTCTCTACATGCATACATAGACGACCATAACTCATAAACATGACCAAAATTAATAGGAAAAGATATTAAAGTGATTCTTCGACAAATTCTCCGGCGGCATTTAATCATCGGGCATTTCGATACACTATAATTTAGTCGTATTCCAATCTTTAATCATGGGTTAAATACAATATGACTTACCCTATACTATAACCTCAAACTTGAACTAAAACGAATTCGTAATCATAGCCCTCATCCTCTATCTTTGACGAAATAAAAGCCAAGAGAAAATGTCAGAAGATCGACGTGTGTAGACCCTCATAAACGTCAGCCATTAATCAAGACGCCATTTTGCTATCCATCGTAGCGATCTACTCGACTGACCCCTTACATTATTGCATCTTGGGCTCATCTTCCATTTTGCTTTCCTCATGTTTAGAACTGCTTTATTCTTGCTGAAGAATGGGGCATTTGTGCAAATATATAATTTAGCCCGCTAAAAGCATTGTCCATTCTGTTCCATAGTTCCAAAAATAGTATGTCCTCTCATAAAGCTCTCTTTCTCCATCTCACGCTTTAAAAACGATGTCACGATGCGTAGCTCTGATTTGAGTGACCCTGAAATGTAAAAAAGGAAAAATAAAATGAATGCAGCCTACAAGTAAGTATCACCAATTGAAAAATCTAAAATATTTGTAGGAAAAGGTCGTTTATGCCAGGAGAACACATGAATAAACAAAACTTCCAAAAAAGTATCTGGAATTAAGCTGACATGTATTCTTCTCAAGTGGGTATATGAAAAGAAAGAAAAAAACATCAAGTAAATGATACTTGATGAAGTGTGTCAGAATCGATGTCCCTAATTAATTTTTGAACTTCACATAAGGTGATTTTATTATATGTTATTTTATTTTTCAAGTTACATAAAGACAATGTCGGTGTTTCGGAGGACATAAGTGTCACCACAAAGCCACCAAGGTATAGATTTGTAGAAGTTTTGAGGTTCGTTAACAATACTAGACTTAATGAAATTAAAAAGCCACAAACATTGGAGACATCCCTGTCTACAACTTCAACTCCAAGTTGAAAAATCAATAAAACAATCAAGTCTCTTTTGTTCCGTTTTTGTTTCAATTTTTGTTTTTCCACTTACCACAATGACAACCCGGAATTGCCCCTCGACTCCGTTCCCCGATGATCGCATCGATCGCATGCTGTATACTGATCGTGTATCGTCGTTGCCGTTGGATTTTTTGTGCACGGACACGAAACGGTTTGGGTTGTGAAGGCACTCAAACTTCATGTAGCTACTCGCATCCTCAGAGAGGTGATACTTGAATCGACACTGGGGATCACCCTTGCCCTAAAGGAATTAAATAAAATGCAATTGTTAGGAAGCTGATTGGGTCTATGGTGAAAGGGTGGACTGGCCACGGACAGGCCTCCAAGGGAGGGGGGGGGGGGATGGTATTAATCTTAATTAAACTATCCTGATACATAGTTCCATTATCATTGAGGATGTAAGTGTCGTGCAGAGAATCGACCTCTTGACCTTCGCATCAGAAGTAAAGTTTTTAAACCACGAGGCCACGACACCTCTACGTAAGGAGGTCAAACGATATTTAAACAGGATCTTACAAAGATGTAGAATGAGGGTAAAGAGATAAATAAACAAAATAAAAGGAAAGGCTAATGTGATAGAATAATAAGAAATGAAAAACAGACAAAGACATGTATAGATGTTGAGGTCTAGTGGATAAGTCTCCAGACTGTGAACCACAAGGTTCGTGTTCGAATCCCTGCTGCAGCACATACACCCTTGTGCCACACTCGACCCAGTCACCCTGGTGTAATATAAAGTGGGTACCTGGTAGGATTCATTCCTTGAAAGTCCTTTTTCGACGGCATAGAGACCTCGATGAGGTCTTCATCATAATGTGATATGTGCTATACAAGAACGGATTATTATTATAGTGAAAGATGTCCATAAAGACCACCCAAGAGAGACAAGAAAAGTGGCGGTCTTTGTAGACGGGTGCCTATAATACAAACTGATTGAAAACTAACTGATTGAAACTAATTTCGAGGGAAACAAAAAATGTGGTCTTTGTAGACAGGTGGCCACTAAAGCAGGTTTGACTGTATTACTTTTATCATTGACGAATGAGTTAGAAAGGAAAATGAAAAAGGAAGAGGAAAAAGTTGGTAAGAGCAAAATGATAGACTTACATTTGCATATAGGATGCCATTCCTGAGTATGAGGAAGTTGGATGTACTAAGTACACATCTTAATGAGATGATGTCATCACCTTCTCTCCTTACAACGAATTGGGCTGCAAGAATCAAAGAAGACATCACAAGAAAGTTAAAGCAAAAACAAATTCACTACAAGAATGCAACTCAAACAAGTATGTACATGTATATGTCAACAGGGGAAGATCGGTTCCCTTTTTTTGGTTTTTAAAAGAAGAAAAAAGAGGGGGGGCGGGGAGGCTCACAATAAAAATTTCTGACAATGAAATGAATTCTTATTAATATTTTAGGTGTCTTTTGGAACAAAACAAAAAAAGAGGGCACATTTCAATTTTTGTCACTATAGTATACTACATCGGTGCCAGGTAAAAATAAATACAAAATAAAAATGCCAGAGGTGAAAATGTCAGAGGTAAAAATGCCACAGGCTAAAAATGCCAGAGGTTTTTACACCGAACCGCTATATCGGCTTTAAAAGGGGTGACGGGTCTGTTGTGCCCCTCATACATCCGTCGATGTGCTGATGCAATTCGCGTCGCCATTGTGATTTTATATGACGATCAATATGATTTCTCTAAAAAGAAAATCAACTTTGACATTAAATGTGACACATATTCTGTCTTCTTTTGTTAATGTTTGCAGATCAAGATATTTATAACATTCAGACTTTTACAATGCATGTTCAATTTTAAAGGATATGTAATACACTTTTTAAAAAATACAAATTTACTCACATTGTTTTCCATAAATGCCGTTAAAATCGACTTTCCCTGTGAGAGAATTGACCCGCAGTAGTCCTCCTGTAGCCCTAGACTCTAGCTGGACTATATTGCCTGTATGTAGCTCACGAGCCTGTATTATGGAAAGAGTTTTTGATATAATTCAATATTATATACAGATGAGTTAGGGCATGATGTTTTCGATAGCCATAGCCAGAGCGATAACGTGTAAAGTTAATCACATAACACAGTCTTGCTGATTGAAAATGACCTCTATAGGAAAAAGAGTGTTTCCGTGCGGAAGTACAAATAAAATGATTTTTAAAAAAGTAATGTAAATTCAATGGTATTATACAGTGGTTAGGAGATAGACAACTAGAAAACATGGAAAACTTGCAATATTTTTTATAAATGGAAGCATTTAAATCCAACATCCCATTCTTTTTGTAATATCTTGCCCATCACCTCAGAAAAAAAAGAAGATAACAACTATTTAAACCGTTTACAATATATATTACATCTCAATATCATACTTTTTTGTTTCGCATAAGAATTTTAATCTAACTGTCTTGATTGATCTTGTAAAGAACACAAATGTAGAATTGATTAAATATGACTCACCACTACTCCTACTTTGTGTAATCCATTGAAACCGTTATGACTGTGATGAACATAGGAACGCTGAATCGGAACGGTGGAAACAAGAAACTATTAATTATTTTACAAATGATTGATTTAAACACATAATCTATTCACGATAGTTACCAATACTAGGTGAATTCTCTTTCGGCTCGTCGCGACAAACGAATTTAAGGCATTATAGTTGGAAAAGTTTCAATGTAATACATACAGAAAGAAAGAAAGAGAAAGAGAGACATAGGGGAGAGGGGAAGAGAGTGAGAGAGTGATAGAGAGAGAGAGAGAGAGAGAGAGAGTGAGAAAGAGAAAGTGAAAGAGAAAGAATAAGAGAAAGAGAAAAAGATTTCATTATAAAATCTTCGTAGGCCGTCATCAAATAGCAACTAATATTTAAATAATTAAGGTTCATGGATACCTATATTTTAGTTTTTAAGTTATCACATTTTGCAAATATGTTGAATTACAAAGTTTGTGACGAGGATAATGTAGTAGCAATAACTCGATCAAAATATCATATCTCTTTAGTTCTATATAGCAAGGGGAGTTGCGGAGCAGAAAATTAAACATGATACAAATTGGCCTATATGATAGTTGAATACAGCCGACGACATTGCAACAAATAATATAATGAAGAAATCGGATAGGTCTACCAACCTATTTACCTTTATACAAGCTTTCTGTTGCATTATTTTGTGGAATCAAAGTAAATCTAATCAACATTAAAAAAAAGAGAGACATTCAAAGTTAAAAAGAAATATATAAAATCACGAACCTGTTCTAGCTTTGGTTTCATTGTGGATGGTGCCCATCCGTACAACGTATCCATCCAGTGCTGTTGAAATTAAGACAAAAGGAATAATGAATGATAAGTTAAAGGAATGTCATCGTCCAAAAATAACGCAATTTACCAAATTATATAACGGGATTTCATCATAATTATATTACAAATATAGCAGGCAGGGAAACAAAACAAAGAAAAAGGACGAAAAAGGACGACAATGAAACGTTTTAGAATAAAAAAATAAAAAAACTTATATACAAGGCTTAGGCCCAACATTTTTTAAGTTTATAAAGAGTTACTTTTCTAACAGTGTAAGCAATTTAATAAGAGAATTGAACTCGTTAGTCAAATATTAAGTGGATTTCATTTTGTATTAGTTTACTTTATCATTTACAGTAAAAACCAACCCCACTTAATATTTTGCCATATAAAATCAACCGAAAACTTTATACATATTATATAAACAAAACATAAAAACAAACAAACATACAAAGCGCAGTAGTTTGGTTTTAGCACCCTCAAATATCATATATTAATGCGATCAAGCAAAGATAAATATCCATCAATTTATTTATCAAGTTGTTTACACAAGATTCACGTTTGTCATACTCGGTAAATAAATTTCAAATTGTATAATTCTTTTTAAATTGTTTGTTTATATCTTTATCGTAAAATCATATGAATACTTGCACAGCTTACAATAAAACTAAAGATAAAAATGCCATAGTGTAATGTAATATGTTTTAGTCAACTTTTCGCAGTATAAAATCCCATACTTCCATGCAGAATAGTCATTCGTTTTTCCTTTATTCTCATATGTAAAGCTGCCAAGCAGTTACAAACACACAAAACCTCCAAAGGAGAAGCAATGTTAATTTTCACAATACCACACTAAAATTTATCATACGCTAACTGACACTCTTTACAACGCATACACTGCTGCCCAAAAAGTAATTAGGTATTTTTGTACCGCTTTTTATGAAAATGATTATGACAATGTGACTTATTCTTGATAGATAGATCAATCTTTATATGACTCTTTGCATTGGTGAATCAAGTTCTGAGAATGTATAAACTATATCTATACAAAATTAACCATGTTGTCAATCATTTCATGGATAGAAGTATAGATGACATATTCTAACTTTATGGGCAACATTGTATTTTAATATTTTTAAATATTTGCGATTTGTTAGTGTTCTTTCATCACACTTTTTAGGGAGGGGCTGGGGTGGGGTCGTGGCTAAAAATAGGTTCGGTAGGAGTGGGAGGGGTGACACATCACAAAACTTACTGCAGTCTCCATGTGTTTTTGTCGATTCTTCAATAAATCAAGACTTGGGTGACAAGAGAGAGAGAGAAAAGGTGACGAAGAAGAGAGTACGAAATGAATGTGTGAGTGATAATGAAATTAAAAGAAAAAATTATATGCATAATGCAAAGAAAGTATCACGTGTGACTCTACACAATGCTTACATTAAATAAGAGAATAAAATTAATGTTAAATGTGTAACATAACATCGACATGCAGGGTGAAACAACAAATGTGTAATGCAAATAAATTTACATTATAAGTGAATCTGAAAGTGATCGAACAAAAAAAGTGCCTTTAAAATTCCTAGTTTCTCAGCAGAGTATAATAACATAGTCTTAGGTGTAAAACAGTTTTGAATAAATGCAGGGATGTGCACTGTACACATTTGTGTGTAGTGCTTCAGTTTGAAAATAATATAATCTAAAAATATCTTTTATGTTTTCCATCTTTTATTGCACTTTTAATTCATGTTTCAAATGTTTCTTCCGGTCAAATGTTTTATCAAAATAACTCAAATTTTTATATTATCATTGATCTAGTAATTTGATCTTGTAAATCCCGTTGTTCAAAGTCACTAATAGAAAGAGTATTGATATTGATCCTCAATTGTAGAAGGATAACACTAAACTAGTTTTGTGGTTTCTCAAACTCAAATAATTCTCACACTTTGGAAACTGCACATATTTCACTTCTTATATTTAGCAAAATAAACTCAGTTGACAGTTAGAAAAGACAAATATCATTTCATTTTACAGAATCAAATTTGTAGCCTTTCCGTTACATAGATTGACTTCGACCTTTAAACCTAGATAGTGAATTATGCGGTTTATATAAAGTTACACATTTACACAGTGCAGCTAGTACATTTTAATGGGCATTGTGTAAATACAGTGAAGAGTAACAAGTATTTATCGTTTCTTAATGAGAAGATAAGACGGTTACCACCCTGCAAAGATTAGATTTAGTATTTCTATCAACATGTAAATGCCCTAATTTCTATTATTTGAAAAATGCTCTAAATTCAATCGAATAGAGAACATACTCATAACTTCTCTTTTTGACATGATATGCTAATTAACAGCCGAATTAAAAGGACTCTGTGAACCAATTGAACAAATAAATGAATTTCCCGTAATAACAAATTCGGATGCTTTAAATTTTGCATATAATTATGTTATTCCTTATCACCGCCACACATTATAACCTCGACATCTTTAAACATTTGGAACAAAACCTGAATAGCATCAAAGTAATCTATATGTCTCTACGTCTGGAGACACACACGTTTATCATCTAGGTAAACTAGCAATAATTTACTTTACAAATTAATGTCAAACTATAGTGCAAAAGATGAAATATTAAGTAAAAACGAAACCTGCACAAGAACGAATGAACAGAACTAAGCGCACTCACAAGCCACAAGTGGCTTTAAGAATATACTCCTTTGAAAATGTTATGACGATACTCATTAAGATGGTTTACAAACAATTTTTAATACATTATTCTTTGCTTTATTAAACGAGTGATTAAGAATTATTACCTGTAACTCAGCCATGAACAATCCGAGAAGTATATACAGACAGCAATACAAACAGACGACTGTATAGTGCACACATTAATCACGCTTTGCGATCGACTCATCAAACCCTCCCCGTCTCTATGCAATCCCTAACCAAAACACAACACTTACAAAGGATCTCTCCCCCTTTCTTTCTAATGCCACAAATCCACAAAAAGACCAATTGAAAGGAGGGGGCTGCATATGCGTCGAATTTATCTATACAAATAGAAAGAGGGGGCAGATAGATCGAAATTTGATCGATTACCTTATCTATCTATATGGGCGATTGATTTGCATAACAAGTTGGTACACAATCGGAAAGTTGGGATAATCTCTGCGGGGGAAGGGGTCGTAAAGAATGGTGTTTATCGGATCTAAGGAGGTAGGACAATGGTGTTTGAAGTAATAGCTGGTACACCAGGTCGAGGTACGGATAGAAATAGAGTACAATGGTTGTCAATACTTACGCCCCGTCACACTCCCCGCTACGAGGCCGGTTGCCAAAAGTTAGTTCCTGATGAGGACCTGGAGAAAAGTTTATTTAGATGGTGGACAGACGGTAGAATTGAAGTTCGCTACCTCCTTAAATTGAAGACACGAATTTCTGACTTATGGCACTTGAGAGGGCTGTTGATGTAGATAAGTCGAGCAATCCAGATAAACCTTGACAAGTTAAACACACATTTAAACATGCCAGAGGCCGAACACCATTTCATTCAATAGTTTATGTATATCTATCTCACCGAACGAGTTTACACCGAGGTTTGTACACAGAGCACATCGTCGTGAATCAATATCGTATTGAAGCGTATCGGTTGGGCTCGAATTGTATAGCGTTGCCATAGTGACATCAAAGGGTCCCGTACGTAGATATGGTGTCGGACTCTCCCGCGGTTTGCCTAGTCTGTTATCACAAACTGTATTTCACACTCGCAAAGTCAATGAACCTTTTTCGCTCATGCTACTGATGCGAGTGTCTAAATGTTTCCCAACCGATAATTATATTTAATCTATAATAATAATGACTCTACTCTGTATCATAAGAAGTTTTGTGCACTCAACCATAAGGCCACAGTAGTTCTTGATACTGGTCAAAGTCTTTGAATGCAGACTACAAATCTAAAACTGAACTATTGACAAATAGAATTTGTCTGTGATAGTGAATGAACCCCTGAGATATCACCTTGCATCAATGTTCCGTTTGATTCTAACCTTGTCTCGCTGTTGTTTTGAAAAATTCTCAACAGTTCCAATTTTCAAACAATTAACCGCGACGGGATCGTGGTCAAGATTCACGGTTATCTTTAAGTGAATAAAATTGTAGTGGTCTAGTTGTGCGACCACGCAATTTGGAGTTGAGGTCAGAAAGTTTTTTTCGTTTTTGTTTTGCAAATATTTTTATCAATTTATTAATCTCTTAAATCGTATGTTGTTTAAAAAGCTAATTAAGCTTAAACACTGTAGTTTAAACACTGTTTTACCTTATATAGGACAATGATACATTATTGCATCAACAAAATAAAAATAAAAAGTAATAAAAGCACATTGAATAACAAAAATATTGTCGATTATAAAAGAACATTATAGTCAATCGAATGAAATTTCGCAAGTATGAAATCAAACAGCATATGATACGATTAAGTTTGATTTGTAAATCATTAAATTAAATACTAAGTAGCTGGTGAAACTAAAATTTATAGGATATAATCATCATGCTGTTGAATAAGTCTTTTTACAATTAAGATCAAAGCATATTCACCGAACTTATTTTAAAATTGATATTAATTATGATTTTAGTTCAAATTTGAAATGAAATATTGCAAATGAGTTTCAAAATCTTATCAGTAAAGAAAATGACATATACCAATAGAAAAATCAAGCATTGCCTGTAATAGGTTTAACAGTTTATGCGATTGCTAAAGATTTCTTGTTTTTCAGTTGTTGTTAAGACCAATGTAACGTATGAGGGCATTCGGAATCAATACTCATGGTCAAAAGATGAACAAAAAAGAGGTGTTTGTCATAATTGATTGGGGTTTGTGGACGAAAGGCAATTGTTTTGTTCTGCCCAAGCTTTTCTGGGACTTTGCGAGGTCACGACCATTCTTGATGAATGCAACAAAGATGAGCCATTTACCGCGGTTGTTTGATTTATTTTATATTGATTTATTACTGTTTGAATATTGCCAGTATTCGTCATCTAAGGTACTACTGGATAGGACCAATTGGTTTACACGTCCAGACTTGGTGAAATACAGAGAAGCTGATTTCTAAACATAGGGAGCTATTTGAGATCCAGGGAACATAATGAACTTCGTATCCACATCTAAAATGTGCCCAACACTACCTGGCCAAATCTGAGAACTTTTACTTTTGCTCGTCAACATTTTTTATGAAATTCCCCCTTTTGTTTTATCATTTTACAAAGCCATGGAGCCTCCGCTGCTTAATGAGCATGCCTGATGGAGTTTCGCTGGGGCACATGCCCCAAACGCCCCCGGATTTTCTCCCGCATTCAACGGAAATCACTACAAAAAGGCGACTGTCATCTTTGCTCCTACAGCCGCCGGCGTTGATGGCGCTATTGAAGAAATGGTTTCCACGACATTAATTTTGCTCAACGATTCCCGATTATTCTTCGATAGGCAATAGTACCTCGAAATCGGAAGAATGTAATCACGTTCAAAGTAAATAATCATAATTTAATGACGAAAAACATGAAGAAAATGAAATCACAACAGAATGTCTGTCGTGTCTGTTTAATTTGATATCATAGTGATTTATTTGATTGGACACAATTAATTTTGTATTCTGATTATAGCCCTTCTGATTGTGTTAATGCTTTTTGAATATCATTACCGATTAAAATTATAAATCAACTTTTTGAATTGAAGAAAAATGCAAGAATAAATAATAATAATAATAATAATACAAATACACTGTATTTCTATAGCGCTTAATATTACAATGTTTCCAAGCGCTTTACAAATTTGGCAATACTTAGATAATATTACATTCAATATCATATTTACAAACTATAATTAATATATAATAATCAACCTACAATTAATTCAAAATACATAAGCACAGATACATCTAGTCAATACATATAAATACAATAGAATACAAATTCAATTACAAATTCAAATTAAGGCAAACCGTGAATAACACATTAAAGCTACAGACTAACAGAGAGGATTAACAGGGAGAATTAAAAAGGAATGTCTTTAGGGAGGAGCAAAAGATTTTGTAAGTTTTTTTCTCAAATTTGAGTTAGAGCAATGCAATAGACTTTAATTGGCATATGTATGGGAACCGCGTTGAATATATGCCACAACTGGAATATCATGTTTTTTGTTGTTGAGCGAATGGCGTCATTTCAGTCAACATTTTTTTCTTCTTCAAGATTTATAGTACGATAAATTAAATATGGAGTTATTATGAGCATGAATCTAATGACAACTGATCGATAATATTTCCCATTAAATGCTAATACAGTAATACTGCGTATGCCTCAGTTTCATAAAATGTGGATTCTGGATAGTTCAGTGGTAGAGCAGTGGTCTTGTAACCTTGAGATCCAGGGTTCGAACCAAGTCCATCCGCTAGTGTCCTATAGTAAGGGATTAGTCCTCATCACCAAGTCCCTCGAAGAGGACTTAAAGCTGTCGATCACTGGTTGCTAACTTATACGAGCATACACGTGTTTTCTTAGCAATCAGGTAAAACCATTGACCTACTATGGTGAAACAAACCATCAAGCCATCAAAATGAGCAACCCTCAAGTTGTTATCGTGAAATTAACTGCCTATCGCCATCTACGGGCAAAAATATTCCAGAGAGACTTACGAGCACTCGGGACATGAAATGGGAAGAGACAACGACAAAGACAGGTAAATAGATAGATAGAGAGATAGAAAGGACAAGATAGATAGAGAAAGAGAGAGAGAGAGAGAGAGATGGAGAGAGAGAGAGAGAGAGAGAGAGAGACAGAGAGACAGAGAGAGAGACAGAGATAGAGGGGAGGGAGAGATAGAGAGACAATAAGAGAGGATACAAAATACTTTGTTTAAATGTTTTTACATGTTCTTACTCATTCTTTGTTGCTGTTCACGAGTTTGTTATTATTATTTTTTAAATGAATATTTCGTTATGATTAAAAAAAACACAATTGTTCCTCATTAAGTATAACAGGGCCTCATGTAAGACCGCCATTATTGGTGATAATGAGTGACCCTGTCTAAATATCAGAAATAAATAAACAAACTACCCTTGAATAGCCCCCGGACCAGGTATAAACAAATAGATTTTGAATCTATATCCGTGCCCAATAAAAAAAAAAAACGAATCAATACATTAAAGGTAACACTGTAGACATAATTGTATATGTGCTGTACGCTTGTAGCATTTTATAATGATGTCACTTAAAACTAAGAAAGATATGATACAGAATATATCATTTTTTTGCATACTGAATGATGTAATAGTAAATGTTTATATGACTTAAAGAAACAAAAACAATTTTGAACAATACAGTTAAACCAATCGCTTTTGCTCAGACTGATATTAAATACAACTATTATGTCCAACAGCTATTGTTTTTTCTTCAAAGTAGAACAAAATATAACCTTGCCTTATTTAATTGTAGTTAAGCAAATCAGGAACTAAGACAAAAAACAGTTGGTCATTAAGTTTAATAACTGAGGAAGCAGCTATTTGATGAATGGTCATAACCACTTTATAAAAAGCTAGGTTTATAATTATGAATTACCATTATAAAATCAATTCTTGGATTTGCTGAAAACAAGTCATGCGATTAATTGCTTAAGTTCGAGCTATTTAAGAATTCACGGATCGTTTCATTGCAAATTGCTTGTTTGTTTGTTATTATTAATTTGAAATGGGGGGGGGGGGGCACCGCTATGTAATATAGGGCGAATTTCTTCTTAATTTACAGTTTTAGACTAGTATAAAAAAATTGAAATGGGAGTCTAAACTCAGTTTTATGCCCTTTTTGCTTATTCTTTATGGCATGATTAGTTATGTATTATTATTTCGATTATAAACGGATGAAATAACTAATCATTCTTTCAATCCACACACAAAAAAAGATTCCACTAGGTGAGGAAAGTATTTATCTGCACACAAAATACGACCATTCGGTACCGTCTGAAAATCAGACTTTTTACTAAAAGCGTTGCAATCCCTAAAGTCGATTCGTCAACGAATAGTCGTTATTTTCTCACCAAAAAAAAAGACATTTTCAAGCCCTTTCGTTATGAAGGAAGTTCTAAATTTGTATTATCTTTCAATTGCCATTAGGATTTAACTTGTTCATTTTTGGCCTGCGAATGACACATACATGTATAGTGTAGGCCTAGTACCTTTGATGGGTGTTGATTGCGCGAATTGAATACAAATATCGGAATATTTATTGGCAGTGTTTTTACAGTGGAATTACCTTTGATGTGATTCACGTATACACGCTGTTAATACGGACGTCCCATTCCTGTGTGAACAGCAAGATAAGATGACAGTTTGCTGTCCAAACGGTGTAACATATCACATGGCGGTAAGCCTAATTTTTCGTCCATAGCATGGAATGGTTTTGTCTTAATGTCTGTTTTGTTTTAATATATAGATCAAATTTCACTGTCTGTGCTGGGTAAGTATCATCGCTTTTTATCTTAAAGGAATAGTTGAGTTCTGTTGCAGAGGGCGCTACACAAAATATTTTTGTGTGAGATAATGAAAAACTGAGTGTCAAATTTGAAATAACATACAATTTAAATGACAAAATCATCTTTGTTGATCAAAATCGGTTCAGAGACGGTTGAAATATCCATAAATATAACAATTTCTAATAATGTACCACCACAACTATTTCATCACTTTTTAAAAAGCCGTTGAAAAAACGAAATAGCGCCCTTTACGTTGTATTTCATGTTGACTTTTTTGTTGGCTATTTCTTGTTGGTTATATTAAGCCCAACCAGCCGTTATTATTAATTGATTAATTAATTAACGGTCACCGTATTTTTTTAAAAGTGGAGCTGAATTGGTATGATCGTATTTGCTAAATTTCACACTCAACTAACTAACTTTAACTCAACTCACCCTTTAAGGACGACAAAATAACAGTTTACATTGCTATATGAGATGACGTCATTTCGACGTGAGAGGTCGAGAGTGCGTCCATTAATTTTTTTAGCTTTCATGTTTCGTTTAGTATTATTCGATCAGATTTAGCTGTCTATACAGTCTGAATATCGCGTCTCGTTTTCTCGTACAAGGGGCAGTCGAATGCAATTTCATTTGCTGTCCATACGGTGTGACATAATTAACGCGGAGTCATAAGAAATATGACATGAGATTTGTGATGAGAAGTCTTATCATACCATGAACCTAGTAGGTCCATGATCATACAGTACGCACATGCGACTTGAAAGGGAACTAACTTCGAAACACCGAGTTATATAACGTATGTGAACGCAGCCTCTGAAAGCATGAAATGAACTACGCCGTCAGCCAGGTGCGAATGAATTCTTCGCATTCCCCATCTCTCCGTAGTCCGGATGTTTGCGCGTTTATTGAAGGTTTCTTGCTTGTAGAGCCCTTGACTAAACTCGAGATGTTATTTAATTGCACTAATCGCAACTAATCGGTTGAGAGCTGCCATTTACCGTTGACGCAGTGTCACCTTGGGGTGGTGAAGCGAAAAAGAAAAAAGAAAAAAGTTAGGAAAAAAAGAGTGTTTAAAAAAGAAATCACGATGTTGAGAGACATTGTAAAGTGTGAGGAAGTCAAGAGTGCGACTTCTTTTGAAGAGATTAGATGGAAGTGTGAAATACTTCGATAAAATGCAGAGAAAAGGGACTTGAGTTAGGAATTTCAAGTCGGATTATGATACTGGGCCACTAAAGAGCGCAATGAGGGTTTGGATAATAAGTTGCCATGGTAATAGTGTAAATGTGTTGAATGTGAATCATTTTGGCTATGAAAACGGATTGTAAGTGAATGCGGCATGATCAAAGTACTAAGGATTGCTAGATTTCACACAGTCCACAGTGAAAAGTGTTTCGTTCTTGACAAACTTAACGCCAATCCAATTTACTTTGCAAGATTGTTGCCAAGCGAAAATAGTCATTAGAAATACTGGTGTCATGTTCTCCGTGACTTTAAAATTAATACAATTAGCCAGAAGAATTATGCAATTTCAAAACAGATTCTGATAACAGAATTCGCGGAATTGACCTCCCAGTCACTTGAATCGTAATGACAATTTGTCAACAGAATGGCCTCAAGTTGGATTCAAACTACTCCGTGTTTTTCTTTCTTTTTTCTTCAAGACTTGATTTATCAACTTATATCACGGAGGATTAGATACTTTGAAATCCTGATTAACATTTCAGTAATCACGATCCATCAGAAGTATTTCGGCAGAAAAACGTGCTATGTTGAATGATTAATCAACACCTGTTCTTAGACAACTTCCATGGAAAAGGACGCATGCATTTTAAAAGCATTTTTGCCCTGTCAATCAAAGTTGTTTAGAGCAAGTTTTTTGTTTTTTGTTCACAATTTTTCACTTATTGATGTTCATTCTTTCGGAAGTGGTTTCAGAATAAACACACAACTTCGCAAATACATAGCGTCCTCGCGAACTCTTGCATTTTGTTCCTGACTGTGAAAAACAGGAGAAGAGATATGCTCTTTTGTAGTGGACTAAATATTTACCAGATTCTGAAGTTGTTATGGTGCATCGCTTAAAAGTAAAAGGATGGTGTGAGAAAGAGCGAGGGATAAGTGTACGAAAATTCAGGAGAAAGAGAAAGAGATAGAGGGAGGGAGAGAGAGAGAGAGAGATAGAGAGAAAGAATGAGAAGGAAAGCGACACAACTTTACCTGTCGTAAACTTCCCCTGCATGATTCCCCCCCCCCCCCTCCCCCCCCCCCACCCCGGACAACTACCTCACACAACAACTCCTTGGATAACTTTCCCGGGCAATCTCCCGAGACAATTACCTCCAATGTAGTTTCTGATCTGAAACTGGGGAACATTTAACATGGTATTCGTGAAAATTCGAAAGAGAATAGTCCAGAATGAATGTAGATGTCCGAGTTTTCAGGATTGGGTTGATATTCGGGGGGGGGGGGGTGGGGAGGGTGAGGGCGAGGGGGAGGGGGAGGGGGTCGAAGGGGGAGGGGTGTCCTGATTCTCGAATGAATTATGTACTTTATGTTGTACACTATGACAATCGAAAATGACATTCGAAATAATGTAAGTAAAATTGCAAAGGTCGGGTGACGTCCAAATATAAAGAGATTCCTGTTGATGTGCAGGGCTGAATACAACTCATATTTTGTTATCTAAATCAATTTTATAGATTTTTAAATATTTGAAAATAATTTTCTCAGACCTGCTTAGAGACAGTGGTATGTAACACCCCAAGCTCAGCACATGTCCACAAAACAATTGCATTCTTTCCTACAATACCTCCACATTCCGTTCTTTTCCTGGTGATGCTACAACACGTCTGACATAGCAACACCTATGTTGGTATTGTATGGTCTAGTGTAAACAGGTGGTCAGCTCTGGTGAAGCTGCATACCACTGTCTCTTGTTAGCTCACTAATGATTGACAGATGATGTCACAAGATAAATGAGATCTGAAGCATTTTATTTTTTTAGGGCGGAGCTTAAGCAGGTCTGAGAAAATTATTTTAGAAAATATTCAAAAATCTATGAAACATATTTAGATGCTTTAATAACAAAATATGAGATGTATGCAGGAATCAACTTTTATTTGGACGTCACCCGACCTTTAATGAAAAGAGAAGGAGAGAGATAGAGAGAGAAAGGGGGGAGGGAGATGAAAGGGGGGGGGGGGGGAGAGAGAGGTAAGGTAGGCATGAAGCACGTGTGTGTTACGTTGACATGGGCGACAAAATCGACACACCTGCGTTTGCGGGTAGCCCTTTCATTGAGAAAAAAAAACACTAAATTGAAAAGTGCGAGATTTTTGGCGGTCAGCTCTATCTCAAAAGAACCTCCACACAGGACCTGCAGATCTTGTTTAAATAACTCACACCTGAACGACAAAAACAGCAATAAAGAGGCGACCCACTTAGGAAATCGGATTAGCTGAATACCAAGGGGGATATCTCTTGCTTCGTAAATAGTAAGAGGAGGTGTACATAAAGAATTAGGATTATTTGCCTTAGTTTGGGAGATAATAGGGGGAGACTCCCTTTGAGTTCTATAGGAAGGCATTAATTCCATTAAAAGTTCTGTGTGAGAAATGCATAAGATCAGGATTATATCACCCCCAAACCCGAGCCCCAAAGACGTAACTCATTCGCTTTATATATACAGTGTGTCCCAGAAAAAACGAAACCGAGAATTATCGATGTTTCATCATAACTTAATCATAATTATAATTGATAAATGACACATATTTGTAAAGCTTAGATCCTCCTCTTCCATTTGATGCAACTCATATGATGCATATTTCACGTATGAGTAATTAAAATGAATTTGAAGAGAGGAAACCAAAAAGTCAATTTGGCGGACGGTATCTGAATTTCAAAGAGAAAATCACATTTCTAGAGAGTTGAGTTTCTGCTCTTTCATATGACACTTCATTCAGGAAAAATGGGCTAGGAATAACAAAGTTCTGTTGTTTAAAGTAGTGCTTGCATTTCCATAATTTTATTAAACGAATTCGTTTTCACTGGCTGCCTGCCGTAGCAAAAAACGGAATTAACATAAGACTTTACTCCGTTTCGTTGACAATCAGCCGTAGACGAAAGACTTCATGCTTGGCTGATTGTCAACGAAACGGAGTTAAATCTTTTGTCAATTCTGCTTTTTGTTCAGTCAGGGTAAAAATTAAGTTATCAATTCATGTGCGTAATATGTAACGTGAGGTGACAACGGTATGTTTAATTCATTTAATGAAATACTTCTACATTGTGTTTTCCTGGTAATATTACTAGTTTTCAATGATTTTCTTTTTGACAATTTGAGGCATTTCGTTTCGACTATTCATTTGTAACCTGCTTTGATTCTTCTTGCTTAATTATGTGTTCTTCCATTTTGATGATATTGTGATATTTATTTCAATAATTTCGGATATAATTTGAATTTAAAAAAACTCACACGAATACAATCATGTTTTTTATATCAAGATAGCACATTGCTCATGATATTTGAAAAAATCTTTAAAAATCAAGAAATACTGGAATAACAGAAAAAAAAGAAAGTAACAAAAAAAATAACACGACACAGTTTGGATGCCGGGATGATATTGCCGATAAGGGAGAGGGTTGAGGGGGGGGGGGGGGGGGGATATATCAAATACAAGAATTTGGGGTAGTGAAAAAAAAAGTCGTATAACGTCCATAACCCTTACCAATTAGACGACACAAGATCTGTTTAAATTCGTACGTAATTGCATGTTCAATGTGTTTTACGAGTAAACACGGCCCGTTGGTAGACCAGTGCGTTATCATTGATGGGGCGACATTATGTTTTTTAAAAAAACTCGATAAAAAATCCAAGTTTTGTGGAGAAAATTGTGTGTAAGAGAAGAAATGCAGTCGGTACAGGCGTTGTCACACCTTATAGTCGTGGCGACATAATCCGTTAGGGTTTTAAAGCCCCACTGTCCTACTTGTAGCTGCTTGCTCCCTCTATATAGAAAACTTCCCCAATCGGTGCCTGTTGGTCCCCCATTATCCTATTTTTCTTATGTTAGTTGAGAGCTGAGTTAATGAGATAGCCACCTGTCAGTGACCTTGCTGTGTAGTCTAATCCCTTCTGACCAAGTAGTATTGACGGTCTTTAAAGACACGAGTTGAGTGCTGATCGTGCAATTAAACTGACCGTGACAGACGTGTCTTTTACCGTGATTAAATAAATAAAATAAAATATTCACTATTAGGGAAAATGTTTTGTAACCATCAAACATCTTCCCAAATGTGCTTGAAGATAAGCAATCCTGGGATAATCTCATTCAGGTATGCGACATGGGATTAGCAGACTCTAATCCCCAAATCCAAACCAAACCAAATCAATCGTAATCTCTTGTCAATCTCACCTTCATATTTCAAATCAGTTTCACTACTGCTCTTCCTTTTCTCTCGCTTTATCTATTTCGAGATCGTAATGTTCGCTAACTCTTGCCCCCTCTTTATCGACTCCTTTGCTTTTCGTCGACACACCATCAAGTATTTAAAGACAAAGAGGTTCTTTTTTCATCAAATCCATTAAATTATATATATTTATATTTTAAAGAAAAAAAGTGACGAAAATTAAACTAAGGAACTCGCAGGATTTGTTTAAGATTGTTTAAAACCGAAATTCAATTATATAGAGGCATTCTTCATTGATGGTTTGTGATTGAAGTTAAAGTTCGTTTTGTAAATAGTGTTTGAGTTTTCTCTGCCAAATGAAGGCATAGCCTAGATGAAGAAAAAAAGTTCAAAGGCTCTACTTTTGTTTATTTCTTAAAATTACGCATTACATGTTAAAAGAAACTCTTATCATTGAGTATTCTATTTTTTTCTTCAAATTTCTTGTTATTCTAATCATTAAAAAACAAATGCTTCAAGTGTCCTAAGATTACAAGAAGTCTTCTTTTTTAAAATATTAACTCTCATCATGTATGTACTAAATTAACTAGCACTCAGTTCAAATCTTGCTCTAAACATATTCTGGCTTTGCCTTTGAAACTACAATGACACAATCAAATAGACGCCAAATACAAATTGATTAAGTTTCAATATTTTCCTTTAATTGACACGTCTATGAATACAAAATAGGGCATGACAATCAATACATACGAATACACTCTTCCTTAGACTGTACAAGGCACTATTTATAGTATTTAATTTTCCAATATTAATTACACATCAGTCTATTGACGATATCGTTATTACCCCATACATTCTGTGACGTCACTATGAAGTCGCGTTCCGTATCATTTTTATAGTAATTATTGGTGCATGATAGCAAAATTCGCATTAGATATTGATTGATTTTAATGAAAAATCAGTAAATTGAAAGAAATCTGATATTCTTATTGATATTTGTCACAGAAATATTTAAATTCAGTGGATTAGATTATTGAAAATGAAATATCAAGTTAGTATAAATTGCCACATAACTAAACGTGTAAACGTAGTTTATAAAGGTACTGAAAATATTTCCGTAAAAAATAGAAACCCGTTTTACTCTACTAGAGTTTTCAAGATACTAAAAGCAGCCTGCTGGCATAAATCAAAATCAAAGAACGGCTAATGAAGTGGAAAGTTCCACCAAGGGAAACCACATTGATAGTTTAAACCTGGCAAATACAAAGGTATCAATAAAAACCCTCAGAAAAAAGTTATATAACAAAAAAAGGATTTTGAAAGTTCCATTCGAACTCAAGAATCGAGTCAAGCTGGGTCCTAGCTGGTGCGAGCTTTAAAGAATATCTGATTTTTGTAGCACATAATGGCAAAATATCTCTTCCACAGAAAAAAAAAATGTTACGTCAGAATTCGTTATCATTCATGAACTATACAAAAAGGCAAGACAAATCTAAGAAAGATCTTTTCACTGATCAAACGTAATGCTCTCTTCTTCCTAAATATCATGAAACTCACAGAATTATAAAATGATCAGAAAACTGCTGGCTTTTACTAATTAGTTTAAAAGTGGTAAAGAATACAATTTTTCTAAATATATAGGCTCGGCTGTTGGCCTCTGGATTTTAACTTTTAATCAATATAAAATCACCCTTAAAAAGTACCAAAACAATTCTTAAGTATAACGCGGGCTTTCATAGAAGATAAGCGACTTTAGAACATTCCTGAGTTTGTTCTGAAATAGAATAAATTTCACTCTCCTTTTAGTTGATTGGAAAGGAATGCAAAATATAGCACCAAGCTTAAATATATATACGTTTTAGATATAGAAAGTATTGTTTTTAAAGAAATAACATCAAGGTCCTTGGCTTTTAAGAAAAATATCGGGCAAATATCTCCTCATAGGAGAAATGTTAATATGTACCCACATGGAAACAAGAAGACATGTTTAGATGACAACAAATAAGTTTTCGTTCCTTACGAATTTTTTTACATAACATATAAATATATGTACAATTGTCATAAAATGGATGCCATCAGTACGGCAGTGTAATATTTATAACCACAGAACACGAATAAATCTTATAAGCATAGCGATACTTTATAATGGAATACGAATACTCTAAAGAAATAAAACCATTTGAATTCAAATACATAATAATATATTGTCGAGATTAAATTTTACATCGCTATTTACAAATTACTGTCGGATATTTTTCGGAGAAGAATATCTTCCAATATCTTAACATATCTTAACAATATCTTAACATTTCAACGTTTTATGAAATAAACGGCGTACCATTCCAAATACAATATTTTTCTATTGTATACTATGTCGTAACATGTTATTCTTCCCAAAACCCGTTATCATTCGATTGATATAAGTGGTAAAAAAAGGTACTACTCAAGTGCTAGTTTTTCAATTCTCCCATGAAATGAAAAGGGAGAATAAGGTTATATTAGCAAGTAAAGCTACACAATAACTTATTGTTTGTGTTAATTCTAGTTGACTTTATGTATTCTTCTAATCAAAGTAGACTAAGTATGGTACACAGTGAAATGTGTAAAACCCACAGCAAAATCACCCTGCCAATCAATGTATACAACATGGTACGTAGTCTGATAAATCAGTTACGTTATTAAGTTTTAGTGATTTGCAAGAGATTCTAGAGCATAACTTGGATTGTAAAGACGGCGAATTTAACATTTGATTACTCTAACAAGAGCGTCGTCAGTAACAAGAAATGAATTCAAAATTTAGTTTTTTCCATTTGAAAGCTATTTCCCAAATGACCCACAATCAAAACACAAGCCTAGATCCAGTGTTATTGAAAAAAAATTCACAATATTTTGTGAGGTAGCAATACAAGTGACAGGCTTCGCAAAAGAAAACTAGTTACCACTTAAAAACTCTCGATACATTCTTTGAGCCACTTTGGACATGGGCAGGCTCTCGTCGGGGGAGAATATACACCACAAATGATACCATTAATGAAACACAGTGATCCCTACTAATAATAGACACATAAAATATACCTTTATGCCCTGCAGAAATCCATGATCATGTACAGATTTGAGTCACACTCGCATTTGATCGGGATCTAGCTACATAGATGAACAAAAATGAATACTGTTGCTATGATACTAACATGTTTTGTTGAGGTAAGATGGCGCCTATGACTAGCAGCCTCTTGCCAGATAAGCGTCTTTTTTTCTCATTCGCAAGTCAACTTCGTATGAGGCAGTACAACCGATACCATACACTTGGTAGATTTTAAACCTCTTATTTTCATTACAATAACCATGGCAGCCGTTGATGATCGTTAAAGATGTGTGATTCGTTCGCTCGGCGGATCCTGGCTCGTAGTTTTCGTACCAGTCCGACAGCCGCAGCTCCTCTATAGTCTTTCGTTTACCCTTAAGCACAGTTTGCATCAATTCACATCGTTTCGATGGAGGAGTTGTCATGGGAACGCTTGGACCCAATGCACTGATGCTGTCCTTTACAAGGTGTCATGGAGATCATAATACGGTGAAGTCCTCGAGTTTCGCCACACCTCCTTAGAAGTCATGGAGTCAAATATACAGTTTCAAAGTTCTTGCGGCTTTGTTCTACGTCGCTTTCTCTCTGTCAAGTCTATTGTACGCACAACTTCGCCCTTCTGTGCGCGCGCGTAATGGATTTGATGCCGTCCCGGATGCGCATGGCGTTGGTCCTGTCTTGACATCTCCGCGTTGATTTCCGCGAGCAACGTCTGTACTCGATCAGCGTTTCGCAGGGATCGATGTTTCCTGATCGTAGTGATGAAATAAAGTTCGTATTGCAGGGTTCCATTGTCGATCTCAAGCACGTGTGCGATGACCTGAGCAGGGTGGTGGGGTCCACGTCCGTGTTCCTCAGACTATTGCTCGATCTTGATCTATGACCTGCGTGATAAGAACAGACGGTGGCAAATTTAATAAAGACAATCGACGGTTGACATGTAGCCTACGTGATTGAATTATGTGTGTTTAATTTTCTCAGAAACACCTGCAAAATTTGATTTATAAACATTTTCCAAATCATTTCCCTTTGCATGCTCATTTTCAGTTTATTTGATCTCACAATAACCTCACAATTCGTTGATTTAATTTCTTATTAATGTAATTTTCATAAACGTAAATTCATTGAAGTAGGAGTTTAATAATGATACTTAAAATATGAATGTCATACTGCATAAGATGTCTTTAAGTAGTCCCTTCGAATTGCATATAATTATTTGCTCAATTTGTCCAACATGGGATAATACAAAGCGGTTGCCCCGCCTTTATCAATCCCTTCCTACCAAAAAATATTTTCTGTCCTTCTTAGAATGAAAGGCAAATCAGTGCTCACCGTTCTTAGCTGATCGAACTAGTCTTACTCCTGAAGACGGGATCCCTGACACTGTTTCCTCATTCACATGAATACCTGGGCATATTCCTGATCGGATAAAGCTGGCTACGGTCTGTTTGACATCGGCAACGTAGTCGTCCAAGTCACAGTACTCGTTTTCCCGGCTTACGCATTCGATGTGCGTCTGTGAACAACAACAGGAGGGTAAGGTGAAGGATGGTAATAAAAGGATCTCACTGTATTTAACAGACCACTAATTTGATTACAACATAATAAACTATGCAATCCAAAATTATGGAAGCGTTTTCTGCCAATTGCCTAGTGAAAAATAGTGCACTTGCCTGTTTTGAGTTGAAAATGAGTGTAAAATTTGCTTTCTGCGTTATATCACATATTGGAACATTTCAAGCCAATTTCTTAATAGTTTAGTACGTTGACGGACGTTTCTTTCCGTTCATCTTCATTAATTTTCTACGTATGTTTGAGAGACACGAGTTGGCCAAAAAGCCATACAAATTTCTGAGAATTATTTCACAAGAGTTCTTGTATTCTGGACCTTCTGTACAAAACTTATGCACCATAGCCCCAAGTAATTTTAGAATGACAAATTTCATACAAATTTGGAGATCTCTGAAAATAAACGTTAACGAATTCTTACCTGTAGAGCTTTGCAAAGTGTATTATCTGCTGTTTCTTCTGCCTCGATTTGTTCCCAAACGACCAGAAATGACTCCTTATCACAAATCTGCATCGACAGTGTTCTGCAGTTAACTGGAATGGAGAGAAGAATATATAAAAATGTTCTTATAAATTACAATTTTTGAAAAAGAACGCAGCTGTGTGGAAATTTTTGCGAGTTGAGTCATAATATTATTGTGCTTCAAAGTAAAACACTTTTTAAGGGACTATTGGAAACGGATATGCACAACGATTGTGCATACAATGCCGGGCTAGTGCCAGACTAGTCAGTAAGAATTCATGAAGGATAAGTCGTGTCCATAGAGATTGCAAAAAACAGAAACTTTCGCGATTTATAAGAAAAGTAAGAAAGTGTTTGCATATTGCAAAACTTCAGTGTTGTGTCAGTCGCATTCATTGTATTCGCGGCATGAAACTTCGCGAATTTGAACCACTCGGGTCTCGCGAAATTTGCGACCATTACATGCTGAAAAAATGTTCTATTAATTTAGACCTTTTTCTATTACATGTATCATGGTGAAATACACCTCGTTCGTGCACACTGGCACAGTATTGGTGTATCAATTATTCACATTCAAAGGAAATCTTGTTATATAGATATCTACTTATCAAATAATTCTCAGATCAAGTTGTCAAAATTGCAGACGGAAAGTTTACACAGTATAGGAAAGTTGCTCTGTTTTCACACACGATGGCATTTTGAAGGAGTTTTACTGTGGTGCATGGCGAGTAATTTCTATTTGATAACACAGACACCTCTATTTACATCGGTTAAGGAGACATGCAAAGTGTGGACTACCCATTGTTCCAACCAATGTTTAAGTTAGGTAGTCAATTGTAAAACCGAATGTGGTTTGCGAGTAATTAAATGGTTTGTGTTTGTATTTAGCATGTGTCATCTTTTTCAACATACCGATGTTAAAATCCTCTTGCTCAACTATATGAATCTGAAAGATAGACCGCATATACTGATCGGTAGATTTGGGACAATTTATGATATCGTCATTAAATAATAATTAAAATATTTTATACATGATATCTGTCAAAACATCTTTGACCCGGTTACCTCCGAGAGAATAAGAATGGAATATAGAGAGAGAGAGAGAGAGAGAGAGAGAGAGAGAGAGAGAGAGAAAAAAAGAAAGAGAGAGAGAGAAAAAGAAAGAGAGAGAGAGAGAGAGAGTTAGAGAGAGAGAGAGAGGTGGGGGGGGGGGGACGAGAGAGAGACAGAAAAGGGGAAATCAAAATTCCATACTGCGCTGGCACGGCACCAACTATGAGCGCATATATTGACATAGGTAGTAGAGCACAGAAAAAGGTATTGTTGTTTAAACAAAACAGACAATGGACTGAGAAGGAAGGTCAGAATATGAAAGCATAAACCAAGAAAGCAAAGTAAACAAGAATTGATAATTATGCTTATTGAGTTGTCATTCATTGCTGTTCTGTTTTGCACGCAAAATAACCGCGAAGGTAGGATTGTTATGATTTGTGGCACGGAATGTCGTGTGTATAGATTTAAAAAAAAAAAAAACCCACTTCATCATTGGAGAAATAAAATATTCCTTATTTTGTCAATTAACGAATAGACCAGGGTCCATATAAAAAAAAACCTTATAAAGCCTAGATGGCAATCAAAATGGTCCCTAGTTGTCAACTACATCGAAATGGTATTCATAATACCCGACCTAGGTTAGTTGGCAACTACATGTAGTTATTCCACCACCGATTATGAGAGGGGAACAAGAGGTCAGAATTCCATAGAATTGGAAGAGATTATTATTGCTAACTAGGCATAGCAAAGTGTTATGAAAATATGCCCAGGTCTCAAATATATTGAAAAGGTGTGGATGCTTCGTATTACACGATTGCTAGTATTTTAAAGGAATATAGGTTGCACATCAGTTTCAGCTATGTCTGGCAATGTGATGGAGGGCAGTCAAAAGCAAAGATCGTGATAACATTATGCACAAACAACAATATTATTTGTAAAGCGACAACAAATGTTCAAAATTGATCCCCAAAAAATGAAGAACAGGTTAAATTAAGGTGACTCAAGGGGATGTTTTCCAATGAAATTATGATAAAAACGACAAAGATATTATTGATACATTAGCTTGGAATTTTGTCTGATATCATACTTGGTGGCGTGACGATCAATATTTACCTTTTTCCCCTTTTGATTCAAATCTATTTTTAACCCGTATGTAGTTGTTCATGCAGGAGCGCTCATGTATATACTGGATCTTCTATGTGCTATGTTTGTGTAATTGTTCCCTTTCTTACTCGACACAAATTGTTCGTCTTAAGTGATATTTTTGTGCAACAAACCTAATATTCCTGAACATAATATGCTTAATTGAATTTATCCTTGAATATTTAATGACATCCCCTAAATTATTATCCACATCTTCGATACATTTTTTCTAAATCTTTTGTAATATTGCTTTGTGAAGACCCATTGCTTTTTTTGTTATATTTCCTTTGTATTTTGATGATGGTATTATTATATTATTAATATCTGATTACGTAAGACCTACAATATCAGCCTTGAGCTGCATGTCAGTTTTTTTTTTTATTTCAATAGACCAATTCAATTCAATTCAATTCAAATTACACATGTATGCTTTCGGTATTCAGAGTAATGTTCTACAGGTATTTGTGTCTATATGTACCGCGCAGTTATGTCACAATATTGTGTTCCTCATGTTTTTGCTTCGGCGTAAGCGGCGCGTGTCATTTAGATAGAAGGTCGGGTTCTGATTAAGGGCAATCAAACATGATTTGTAAACATTTTCATTCATTTTATTCACACGTACAAGGATATCATAACAGCATGACATAAGAAGAAAAAAAAAATCTCTTGAAATGTCCCAATATTCTAAAAATAACGAGGAATATTTCGCAAACGTCTTTGGACCCAAAATTCATGCCCCTTTTGTGTTAATTCCCATGTAGCCATATACATGTATGTGTGCGGTGTTTTCACTGGGTACTATTTTCAGTAAGATTAAGTCAATATGATGATTACAAACTCACATTTATTCCTGTTTACTACTTGATTTTTCTTACCTGATTTATATTGTTCTTAAATCAATGCATTAGTATAACCAGATTTAAACATAACAACAATTTGTAAAGGGCAGTGGCTCATCATTGACCCTGCCTATCGAAAGGTGTTTTCCCCCCTTCAATATAAGAAAGAGCTTTATTTTCATAAATAGTTGATAAAATACCTATGATAAAATGTCTATTTGGGTTTCTCTTATCATTGTCATGACTGTAGCACAACTAGACCCAAATCTGTCTAAAACAATGATCTATCATCTATTAAACGAAAAGTAAAACCTTTGCTATCTCAGGTTGAAGGGGTTATCAGAAAGTTATCCCAACCCTCACACTGTGACCCACATTCGTTCACATTTTGTAACCAATTTCTTGGGGAGAGTTCGAAGAAAAAAGAATGCACTGCACGGAAACTTTGCCGAAGTTCACTACTGTATTTGTCTTGGCATTGTCCGTCTCTTTAGCTTTGGCATTGTCTGTCTCTTTAGCTTAGGCAATATCACTTCCGTGTTTCACCATCTTTTAAATGCTCTTACAACTTGGCCAATATGAAGGCATTTAAATATGTTTCCGACCAACTTTCATGACGTTTGGCAATTCTATGAAAAACTTTATTGCCCAATCGTAATCAAGGTTTTCTGTCTGTTGTTCAAATTAATAGATTTTGGGGCAGATATTTAAAAAAACACTGCATCGCACACGATTACTCTCATGCTAAGCAACTCGTTTACCTACATTTTCAAATCATCGTATAGCAAGCGTTATTTCCCCCTTTATATTGGTAAGAGTTCATGCATCAACATGATTATCTTCTTGTCTGGTTTCAGTGGGCTATACAAGCCATGGCTTATCCGAGAAAAGTAGTAAACACTGCATTCATGTTAATTTGACCATGAATAAGTAAAGGATTTGAAATCACTTCTCCGAGTCTGCAGAGAGCTGGAACGGGGATGGCATTTCCAAGTTGCACTAACTTAGTTTTACCGCTGAACAACTTAGTTTCATGCCCATTGGGATGGGATCGGTTTCTGATGTTTGGTCCTACTTCCAATTTCCCTCAAAACCTCAACGATAATACATTTCCTGTTTATGAGACCCGATATCTCCAGTTGAATTCCAGAACTTGGAATACATTTTTTTTCGACAAATTTTCCTTCGGGGTTGTTGATACTTCTCGCAGCTCCCACCATGCTTTAATGCTCTCATCGGCTAAGCCTCTTTTATATACACGGGCCTTCTTAAAGTTTACAGTCAAGCCGATTGTGTCGCCGCTTTTGAAACTATTATAACACCTAAACAGCCGGTCTCTATTTTTCTACCAACAATAGAATCGGAAGTATTTAAGGGGCCGTGATACGACGGGGTCGGTGTACTTTATCGCAGCCCGTGTTGATTTCTACCCCTACTATATTTAACGCTTGTGCCTTTTCATCATTTTCAGGGGTTCTGCATCGTTCCGCTCTGGGAGTCCCTCCTTTTGTTTCTTCACCAAAGCGTGTAACGAGACTAAAATATCCCGGAAAAAATATCTCCTTGGAAATCTTCGGATCTCCCCCGTAAAACCCAAAGAGGGGAAAATGTAATCAAAGGAAAAATCTCATGGCAACGCTGAAAGCCAAAAGTATGGTTTTTAGAGGTCAAAGGGAGTTTTGTTTGTAATTTTGTAAATTCTGTTGTAGAAGAACTCCATTTTTGATTCCTTCAATATAAGCACAAATACATTTCTAGTAAGGAAAACTTTGCAATGTTTTTTTTTTCCTTGATATGATATGATATTGACCTATAATGTGACTTCCCTTTTAAAATTGCTAGGTGTAACTAAGAATATTTCAAGAACATTTCACGAATATGCCTATCGCAGCCCGTAGGCCTACTACATGCATCGTAATCCCGGATCGTTATCATGATAAGTCTTAGTTGATGCCCTTGATTAGGCCTATGTCGTTTGCCTACACTCATGTATACTCAAAACGTTGCATTTTCATTGATATTGATGTATCATTATTAATTTATGAATCCATTTGATCTATTCTGATCGTTTAACCATCTGCAATTCGGTCATTCGGTAGCGAATGAATTCTTATTGATATACCGTTTTAAATAAACAAGATAAATAAATAAATAAATAAATAAAAAAGGATATTAGCAGCTCTTAAAATGGTCAGGACACGGTCTACTTGTAGAGTAATCCCACCACAATAATCCTCATAGATATCGGCAAATAATGATGTCCCTCTCTCATATGGTACATGCAAATGTCGATGGTTTTCGACTCAGACAAGGAACACTATTTCATTGCCTAAACCTGCTCACCGACAGACAATACAAACCCCAGACTAGTATTGACTTTATTCTATATATCTTTTCAATGAAATGACAGAATATATATATGTCAGGGCTGCCAATAATTTTCTTAGACAACTCTTGCGTTTCCGTTGGGGCCAGGAGAACATACACGACGACGTGACGTCTCAATAGAAAAAAAAATTCTTGATAACAACCACAAAACGCATCCTGATATTTTGACTGGATATTAATGTTTGGTTTGAGGAGTATAAATAAAATGATAGGATCTTCTTTGCCTGCCATTATATCGGATTTCCTGCCCGTGTTTCTCAGGGTTCAAGTTTATGATCGTCATGCCCATTAGTGTCACATCTTTGACAGCATCCTTTGTATAGCTGAGGAAACCGCTATCGTTAAAGGACTTTTCAAACGTATGGTTGTTCTTTTTTCCCCAAAAAACTGTAGCCTTTAACCCCTTCTTCACGAATCTACAACGTTTCCGAAGCAACAATAATGGTAATAAATTCCGTGAAATTCTTCAAGAAAACATGAGAGCACAAGTTGGAGAATTGGAAATACCATGGAGAGAGATTATTTTAACTTAAGAGGTGTGAAGCTGTCTGGGGTATTACAAAATGATAACACATTGGGGATACTGTCAACAGCAGATTCCAATATCATACGATGTTAAGCCAGAGTAATTAGGGGACTCTTTCAATTTCAACCTGGTGTCTAAACGTACCTTCCATTGGGTCCGGCAGCTGGCCAGCCACGCCCATCCCGATGTCTATCCCGGCCTCATCGACGACAACCCCGCAGAGGTTCTCGATGTAGATATTGCCATCGCAGTCCGGGTCGTACCTCTGGAACACGATGGACACTTCCATATCTGTCATGTTAGGGTTGGCAAGTCTGTACTCGGCCTCCGTAACGCGTCCGTCCTCGTTGAAGTCGGTCATCTGGAATATTTCTTCGCATGTGTAAATCGGTCCGTCGTCGATGATACTGTGAAACAATAACAAAAAGAAATGGAAAAGGCATGAAAAACTATATTCAATAAACACATTTTAACATATATAAGATATAGAATAGCTTTAGCATTTTGAGTATGTCTCTATTCTTGTTCTTTTTTAAATTACATATGGGTAATATATTTCACTATTAGAAGTAAAATGATGTTGTTGTTGTTGTTTTAGTTTATAGGCGTTTCTCATTCAGAAGTGAATATTTACGCCTGAAATTGAAGTGCTATTAGTTTTTCTTAAAGTTTATTCAATTCTTTCCCTGACACCTGTTGACATTTGTAATCCTTGTAATCTCGAAAACGCACACATAATCTTGGAGTTTCTAAAAATATGAATTTTCTAACCTTTTGCACAAAGTATGAGAAACAAAACATAAATAACCTTACCTATTACTGTACTCTTCGTCTATCGATGGAAAGTCGGCTATCGCTCCTGAATCTATTTTGGTCAAGGATTTGGTTTCCATCTCTGCTTCCTTGACAGATCTCACGGTGAGGTCCATGTGTTTCCTGTTCGCCGAGGGATGCGCACTCTTCGGGAGAGAGCTGCTTGTCGTTATGGAGATGACATACAGGAAGCAGAACAGCGTTATCCTCATTTGGCAATGCATTCTGGGAAGGATGAGAAAGATGAAGATGTCTTAGTCAATTGCTATCAAAATGAACACTTTACTGATGCGTTCAGTGAGTGATATTGGGGCAAGATCGGTGATCAAATTGAGATTAATACGTATGAAATTGTTCAAAGTTGTTCAAAATTGCCAATGTCGCTTGTTAGCTTGCACTTTAGTCCACAGTATGAAAACTAGTACAATACTCGGCATTCAAAATGGCAAAGCAACACCTTCTAAAAATCACCAGAGATCAAACTTGATATCAAAATATGGATGGAAACTGTATCGAGGAAGGTATAAGGAACGATATAGCTTCCGGTGATTTGTTTATCGTACTCTGAATAGCTTCTGCTTCGAAGTAATTCTCTCTGAATGTGGAAGGTTATGTGAAGAGCTGGTAACGGTTGATCGTCAACTGCCAAGAATTGTTTTGAGACGCGCCTTAAATGGACCCGAGGAAAGACAATTGTACTCCTTCTGAGGGTATGCTTAATGTGAAGGTGATCAAAAAGTACAAGGCAGAGGGGGCAATCTGCACAACAGATCAGAAAGAGAGGGGGAAGTACAAGTATCGTTTAATTCATAGTACAAGAACCAAAGACATCGACAAGAAATCAGAGAGGAACGCGGCTTTTCAAGTTTGCCGTCTTGAAACGAACAATTAAAACCGAGCAATTGTTACAAAGAAGACGTCCGATTTGATTAGAAGGATTGCGGCCATTTCAAGGTAGGAGGCACACAACGCTCTATGCCTGCCTAATGTTGATTACATAATGAAAACAAATAAACAGAATGCATAAAGACAGTCTGCAGAGGAAAGTGCAACATCACACAGCCAAGACTGGTAGAGAAAAGTGCTTCAAAAGGTCGGTGTACTTTAGGCAGATAGTGCATTGCCTTCTTCATCCATATTTACACTGTATAAGGACGACATATTACTTGATTGATGAATATGTATCATACAATTCCCCCTGACTGAATGAAAATTGTTAATACACTGATGCGGTTGGGTACGGTCTCAACAGATATGCGTGTGTATTGGCAATATCATCATGCACACCACGTTTTTATTAAACACTCACTCACATCAATAACAACGTCTGCAGAAAAACGGCAAGTCGCCAGAAGTCATGAAGATATAGTTTCTATCAAAACTTGTTTTGTTTTTGTTTTAAATTCACTGAAAAAACCCAAGATTGTTGAAATCTTGTTAATTTCCGTATTATGTTATAGATTTCCTCAAACTGGATGCAATGCCTACTGACATCTGAAAGGCATTTTGCCTTTAGTTCCTTCCCGCGTCTGTGCACATTCTGTCGTTTGCCAAACGTACAATTTTGCACAAAACAATAGGTACCAATAAGTGATGGAAGGTCTGCTTTGTGCAACACAATGATAATAATTTCACATCTTCCTCAGATAAAGGAAGCAAGTGTATTACAAAGTCATGTGAAAGAACTAGCCCTTGACAGTGGATCGCAAAAAGTATATCAGTTATCACTATGAATATGACGGACAAAGAAAGAGGACAAAATATACAGTTCCTCATTCTACCCTCAACAATTGATGTGGTAGACAAAGCAACATCCCTTCACTGCTATTATGTAAAAATGTGTAGAACATGTGAATACGCATGTGACACCTGTTCTACACATTTGTACATAATAGCAGTGAAGGGATGTTCCTTTGTCTACCACAGCAATTGTTGAGGGTAGAATGAGGAACTGTATATTTTGTCCTCTTTCTTGGTCCGTCATGTTCATAGTGTTTTGTGCCTTAGCAAATCAAAAAGTACATTCATATCTTATGAAGACTCGATGAGATGAAAAAAGTTTAAAATAGAATAAAAAATAGTTCTACGCGTAGTTCTATATTTTTACAATCAAGAAAATTACTGTGTAGAGGCATTACAACTTTGTATACATCACTCAAAGACCGCAATGTTTAAAGATGTGGACAAAGATAAGCACCTACAGGCCCTTTACTGAATGCAACCATAGGAGGACACCTGGCGTGATTGTGCCGCCCACACACACGGCCTCCAGACCTTGATCGCACCCACAAAACACACCCACCATCTTTCCACACACGCACACCTTTCCCCCACACCACACGCCACTCCACACCTGCACACCGTAAATGGATTCGATTAGCCCCTGTTCCGCACGTGTCGTGTCCCCAGGGGAACACTTTTGTGCACCTTTTCCTTTTCTTTATTACCCACTCTCTCTCTCCTCTCAATAGTTATTTCTTGTTTGATTGATTCCAAAACAACGTCGATATGTCAACAGAGAATTGACGTCTTCCGAATGCCAGCTTGTGATTGACAGGCGCAGAGCAAACTGAATGATGATGAACAGAGAGAGATAGAGAGAGATAGAGAGAGAGAGAGAGAGAGGCATCTCGCGGGTCTAGGAACCTAAACAATATTTTTTTCTAAAATGGCGTCACGGATGACTAGCAGGCTGGATAATTGTGGGATGCTGCTATTTAAATGCTAGCATCATTCGACCATTTCCTGGAATGTTATTTGCAGTATTAGAACCAAAGTTGTTTGTCTTCTACTTCTGTAGATTCTGATATAATGATATCTAGGGAGGTCGAGGTAGAAGGGAGGTCGAAGTAGAAGCGAGACATCCCTTGTGTTATACCATTCACTCATACATTAAAAAAAAACTAATGGTAATAACAATTGTGATAATAATTCCAGTACTCTACAGGCCAACAAGTGCCTATTGAATAGAGAGCCATCAACTGTTTCAGTATACCTTGACGATGGGTCACCAGCTTCCTAAATCATTTTCATCTCTCAAAGAGAAAAGAACTGCTGCATCATTACAAGTTATGCTCTCTATACTTAGAACCCATCTGGCGCCAGGTCATAATAATTATGATAGAGAGCGAACTGACCAAATGGTGTTGCTTGTGTAGCTTGGTATTAATGATACCGGGGAGTATAACTAACATCTCCCTGATGATACTAAAGACCTCACAAAAGCCTGTTCATGTCAATAGAACTCAATAACCATTACCAGCTATGTAAAGTAAGACACTGTACAGTTAAATGAACGATACTAGAGTTTCTCCAGTTAATTTATAGCAATTACGTACGTATCTCGTCAAGCAAGAAGCTGTACATTTAATTGAATATATAACTTGGGTTTCTCCCATTAATTTATTGCAATTACGTATCGCGCCAAGCAAGGGAGACAACAAAAACGATTGTAACAATATCGGAAGCTCATAAACGCATCATTATTGTTGCATCGACCCCTTCTGTCTCCTTCAAACGAGCATGAGAATTGTCCGAATGGAGCCGACGTGCCTAATATATTCTAGGATCAATATTTAATATAGAAATTGGGATAAATATTAGTTATGTACTGAAACAACCTTGCCTGCAACCTCCAAACGAAAGAAATACATTGTGTATTTATATACATATGGTTCTTGGTTAAAACCATAGCTGCACAAGATCAGTGTTTGTCAAGTGGTGGTGCACTTAGCAGGGTCATTATCTGTATAATTTGTATTATTCCCTGACCCTGTTGTATACATTCATCATAGATAATTATTGTTGGTGTGGTTTGGGATTCATCGCTATTTATAGATGTACCCAGCGGGTTGAGTTAGGTTACTACGGTGGATTACTAGAGAAATAAGTTGTAGTGTTTAGCGTTTATGACTATGATGTGTGTATGATTATGCATTATGATGAAGCGTATTAAGAATGTTTTTTTTTTCCCATTGGCGTTAATTAGTGCGTTACATAAATGTGCGTGTGTGTGAGGGGGAGGGGGTGGGTGGGCCGTGGGTGAGAAATTAATCTTCCTCCGTCCCCTTTCGTTACCTGTGCACAAGAATATCGACCCACTCCTATGAGAAAAGCAGTGCACCTGGAATGCTATGTTTGAAAGGCCTATTACAAACCTATCAAGATAGATTATAACCCTGATCAAACAAGATCAAACGACTATTGGAACCGAGCCATTAACGAGGTACCACTTTTGGTGTGAAGTAATCGTACGTTGACAAGTGCTCGGAATTTGAGCTCTCTCTCTCTCTCTCTTTCTCTTTCTCTGTCTCTTTCTCTCTCTGTTGCGAGAAATCACTTCTCATAACTTCACCTGCGCCATGGAAATAATAGATTCAAGTTGAAACGGACCCCGTGTGATAATAGATCCTTTATTCTCCGTGAGTTTTCATTCACTCGCCCCTAATCTATACATGCAGGTGTGTCACAAGAATAGATCGGTACGGTATGGTTCTTTGTTCTAAGCGGTTTAAAAAAAGGTATTTCACACTTGTCTTCATCCACACTGCTTATGCCCTCTTTAAACTTGAAGAGGCTTTATTTCTTGTAGAAGAACAAAATGCACGCAGCTCTTTGCGCGACGGACGCGGCAGGTGCGAAAAAACTCGTGTTTACGATTTGTAGTTGTAGACGAGCTCTTTTTCTTTCTGGGATAAGTTCACAATAGGGTTCGTGCAATGTACAAAGAGTGCTTATCACCCGTAGACGATAATGAAGTAGGCACTTGATATACTGCCTAATCTCTCGTAGTAAATTCTGAGCGCGTTATAGCAGGTGTCACACCCATCCGGGTCGGTAAAGGGGGACCATAAGTTGAATACCAGGGCACTATTTTACAGGTGAGCGCCACACAAATGCTTCTGAACTAATCAACAATACAACCGCCCATGGCACTTTGCTGTCAATAAGTATGATAAAAAACTTGAATTATTACTTTTGTATGCTTTTTTAATTGTTTCCCAATATTATGTTTCCTTATACTCAGAACGACGGCATGATGTTTTACGAGTCCAACGTACTTATTCCATACAAGAAGCGGCGCCGGTTTTCCGAGGGAATCCTGATTCTTAGCCCCGGGAAATATCTTGAGAAAGAAGTATTTGACGTAAATATCGTGATAACACCGGCACATTGTATTTCCAGTCGCCTTAATATACACTCTAACCTATCAATCATGCCTTGGCAATGTACATATTTACCAAAGTCATTTTCGATGTTTTCACAATCCATTCTTCGTTTGCATTGATTTGGACCTCGTTTTTCATCGGTTGTATTGTGGTCCTCCACCGGGCGTAAAAGCAGACACGACGAACTTCCCGCCCAAAGCATTCCAAGGAAATTGGTGGAGAAGAGAAAGGTCATGTGGTACAACCATTTGTGGAGCAACGACGAAATATAATAATACCGTGGATGCATGGACGAAATTGCATGAAACTTTCGTATCTATCTCTTTTCATTTAGGATGATGTTCACAAAAGTGTTTCAGATAGCTAGCTCTTTAATAACTATCAATGGCATCTACATGATGGATGATGGATTGCATCATCTATCAAGGGATGGAGGACAATCGGCTGTTTCATTAAAATGTTCTCCCATACTTTAGTGTTTGAGAATGGATATGAAATATGATTATGTATGTATATTGCAGAGGAATTAATTGAATGAACGTATTACAGAGAAACGGATTCGACTGAGGCAAACTTACAATGGCGTATTTTAGAGGTATAAACAATCAAGTTCAAAAGTGGGATGGTTGACGTTCGATTAGAAATAGATTTGGGGTCCCTTTTAACGGTTATGTATGCCTACTATAAAGTGCACTAAATTCCAAATCAGGATAAGATACAACTACATTTTAAAGTAAAGAATAATAATGAAACATTCTATACTAAAAAAAGGCATCTAAAAATAACAGAACCCTTGAATGATTGAAGAAAAAAGGACGTTCTTTTTAAAGTAGAAATAACAACCTGTCAGAGATAACATGCCCTCTGTTAGGAAATTACTACTCTTAACATAATATATATATACTCAACAATCAAAAAGTAAGTTCCCCCAGACACTTTTGCTGTCAATACTTTGAGTGGTTATTTATATCCGATCAATTATGATTTCATAATGAAAATTAAGTAAATTGTTTCTCGATCTACCCTATATAAAAACATGTTAGAGGGGAACTATTTTTTTTTTAGGTTGAGTGTATATATGAATTTGTGAAACAGACCTTAAGTGATATTTTATTATAGGAGTAACTAGAAGTTGACCTGAGAATCATATCTCAAAAGTACCAAACGAGGAAATAGAGGCCAATAAAGTCACAAAACTCACCTTGTTATGGAATTTAGATAATCCATTCCGAATAGAAATTGAAATAGTGAGGCCAAAAGTAAATTAAATGCTAAATGCACCACAGTGATTCCTCGTCTACAAAAAAGCGTGTCCTCGCGTTAATACACCGAAGATCCTGTTATGTCGAAGCACGTGGGTGATGAAAACAGAAGTGCGACCAGCCTGACGTGGCCTGCGCCTAAACACCGCCACTGCTAATATCAAGCCCCTACACACACGCTTCTGCTTTTACAACGCCTTTTATGTATTCCATGCAATCATTCATTTTCTCACTGCCTTTTTTCCCCTCAGTAAGTCCATAACCTTTAGAATACAAACCGCTTCCAAAGTTCAGAATCTTTTTTTTTTTTACTACCGTATTTGGATTTTGTTTACTTTGTTTGGGGAAACGTGGACATTTTCGGTGAGCCCTTGAATCGGAAAAAAGATGGTTAATCCGATATTGGCTGATCTGTGACTAATGAAAAGCAGTCATTGATGTTGATCTGTGGTTTTATCACTTTGTTTTTATCAAATCAGGAAGAACAAGTGGTTGATAGAGACGCCTACTGATACATAGAGAGTGTGCATGGGGGTGTGGCCGTGCACGGGGTAATATTGCAGAACCTAATATTGCGAACGTCTCTATAGATAGGTCGCCTAATGAGCAATCTTTAAACCTGCAATTTCATTGTGGATGATCTGTACTGAGGAGCTAATGACATCACAGGCAAGAAAAGAAATGTATGTACACATGTAGTACATGTACTTTTCATTCTGCGTGTTATAATGCAGGTCGTAGGATAATAAAATAATCCCATTCAACAAAAAAATCGTGGCCATTTTAAACAGCAATACCGAAATCACATAGTTAGGGAAATTGAAATGATTGGAACGTAAGATAAGAGTAATGAAAGGAGTAGTAGAAAGAAATTAATTTGATTCATGAGGATTAATGTAAACTGTAAAGTAAAGGAAGACGGATACAGGGCGACTATGAAGACTATGAACCAGAGTGGATACAATTCAGTAACATTTGGAAATGAAATAGAAAGAAAGTAATGTGTTGAAATGCGAAAAAAGTCGAATACCACATGTCTTTTATAAATACTACTATTTGAAAATGTCGACTTAGCGACTCGTGGAATCGCGTTTTTTTACAATCTGAATTGAAATAGGGGTAACATAATATTAGGGGCAGTCCCTGTCTCTGGAATATTCAATTGTTGTGAATAAAAGAAAGAAACAAAACCTAGTTTACAAGGCGACTATTGTGATATTGAAATCCATTCCTGATTTACTAGTCAATATCGAAACGAAAAACGAAAAAACGAACGTTTCATATCTCAAATCAAGCATAATTTATGACACGGATATAGACGCAGAAGACCGATTTACACGTCCGGGTCACGTTCAAGGAACCAACAATGCGTACAATATTTGTAATTACCAACACTAAAAGAAAGATGACAAATCATACTGTCTTTATCCCCATTACCCGCAATCTCTCATGATACGGTTGTACCTCATGGCCCATATTGTAATAAAAAGTTAAGCCCGATGCTGAGTTTATTATTTTGTTCAAAATAGAGTTATGACAAATTTGAGTTAGTCTGTGGTCAAAGTTTTCCGTTTGTAAAAGCGTTATTAGAACCAAGGTCGGGGTTTCACTGAAACAGTTATAATAATCCGTTCTTGTGTAGCGCATAACTCATGATATAACGTCTCTACGCGCTTCCAGAGAGCTTTGAAATATAGCTTTGGCTCCGGCAGCCGTTGCCAGCGCATGGTTCATTTCAAGAAATAATCCTACCAGGTACCCATTTACCTCACCTGGGTGGAGTGTGGCAAATGTAGATTAACGTCTTACCAAAGGACGTTAGTGTTGTGGCAGGGATTCGAACCTCGTACATTGTGGTTCACAGTTCGGAGACTACATAAACCACGATACATTGTAAAGGCAGATGTCTTTTGGTTGTTTGAGAGTGGGAATCCGGACCAGCATTCCCGTAATCGGAACATTTCGCAATGGAAATTTTTTGGGTCACCAAACACGAGGGTGAAACCTCAAAAAAGAGAAGATGCCAGGACAGAATAGATCCTTTTGTTAACAAGTCGCGCACCTAACGAGTAAAGAATGTGCAACATTACAATATGTACAGAGTCGATGTCTTCTGCCATGCGTGTCAACATTTCCTAGCATGGCTAGAACATATTTAGCACGTTCGGAGGTTGCTGTTGTTGCTCGTGTTGAAATTAATTATTTAATTATGTTGAGCGAACTATTTATTTATAACAAGTGGTAGAGAATTTTTAGTTTAAAAAAAATACATCATGGACTAGAAATCATTTTTTTCCTTCTGAATGAAGTCTGAAAGAGCGATGATAATTATTTCTGGAATTGACATGCATGACAGAGAGGTCATTACGCTTTCACAGATCTGGGTGGATTTTCTTTTTTTAGACTTCGTCAAAACCAAGTTCAGCACAATCAGTTGTCACTATGAACATGACTGACAAAGAAAGCTGACAAAAAATACAGTTCCTCAAGTAGACAAAGGAACATCCCTTCACTGCTATTATGTACAAATGTGAATATGCATGTGACACCTGTTCTACACATTTTTACATAATAGCAGTGAAGGGATGTTCCTTTGTCTACCTGAGGAACTGTATATTTTGTCCGCTTTCTTTGTCAGTCATACTCATAGTGTGTGCTACCACTGATTAATAGTTATTAGTGTGACGTAATTTCAAACGAATCTTAACACAAAATCGTGACGTTTAAATTCGCAGGTATCATCAACGCACACATTTTAGTTATTTACTTATGATAGTAAGTATGATAAGATGCGTAGTTCGTCAGAATGACGTGATGACGTCGCAGTTCACTGTTGAATAGCCTATAGTGACATCACAGAATAATCTTTATTACGTCACACGTAGCTGCTACTGATGTTTACCTACACCCGGCCGGTGAGCGGGTCATTAATTGGAAGGCGTGGATAATAAAGGTAAGACCACTAACCTTTTAAGTTCGTTGAAATTAAGCCGAGTTACTTGACGCAAGTGAGGTAAATCTACTCTTCTCTAATGTGACAAAGCTTCCATAAAGATATGCATCAGAAAATCTTTGAGAAATCGGTGTTTTCCCCTAAGTTACGGAGGAGAATAGTGATCCAAAGTAGAGATACGTGTGCAAGGAATAGGCCATTTTCGTAATGTAACCAAATTTGATGCATAAGCCTTTGTGAATTGCCTCAATACAAATTATTTCATTCACCTGATAAGAATAATAGGATTTCAATAGTCAGAATGCAAACTGCATACATTAAGTGTTGCTAGGTAGGTCAAGCCATAATGTTTGTCCAACCTGGCAACGACTAATGTATGCAGTTTGGATTATGTCTATGGAAATACTATTATTCTTACCAGGTGAATGAAATAATTTGTTTTGAGGCACTTCACAAAGACTCGAGCATTAAATTTGGTTACATTACGAAAGTGGCCTATTGTAGATATAATTGTGAGCTGCGACCTTTACTTTTATCTGTAGGCTAAATAATGAATAAATTACAGAATATAAAAGCACGCACCCCATGTGAAAGTAGCATGAGAGCCACGCAATATGCACAAATTTTGCTGTATAATCGCTGGGACTTTTCTTGCGATTTCTATGTTTCTAATACCAGTTCCGAATAGCACCTGTCGTAGTCATTGGAACAGTTGGGTCCCGCCAAACAAAGTGTCCTGCCACCTACATTCATAATAATAGTAACCCGGCACAAGACAGTTTCGAAAATGTAAAAAGCTGGAGAAAGAAATAGAGGTGGACATACTTTTCTCGTGGGTTCGGCTATTGATATCAAAATAGGAACAGACTCATTTTAGGCGAGAAATTTGAGCATCAGTTTTGAGGCGAATTTTATATCGCGTCATCAACTAAATGAATATTCCTTTCGAAAAATCATCATAACAGATTTTCGTAAGTCTATGCCGTGTGGAAATCGCCAGGGAGCTTCGTATTCTATGGGCATTGTGCCAGGGTATTTTGTATTGTTCGCGAACTAAAAATTCTAGAGCTTGTGCCAAAGTCTGCCGAGGCTGTATTCAGTTTGGTCAAATGAGGAGGGAAAGAGAGAAAAAGAATCGGATGTTTTCATTCGCGACCCGTATGCCGCAGCGGGCAAACTTCGGAAGTTTCGGCTTAACTCCCACGGGTACTCGACTTTGGTGACAATAGCCTGGCCCCTCTTCAGGCCGTGTTCGCTTGCGTAGGTGGAGAAAGGCTCACCCCCGGAGTTATTTTTTCTCACTGGTTCCTTGGAGCAATATTTTAGTCGTTTGTAATTTTTCGTCACTGATTGTTTACAAAGAAAAGAAGTAAAATTTTGGTTGGGTTTCGGAGGAAGCATTTCGATCGTCTCCGTTATTTGAAAACAATCTGGACGTAGGCCTATCTTTCTCATACATAGGAATTCTACCGTAATTTAATAATTCTCAAATCATTTTATTAAAATCATGTATATATATTCAAACCGTGTATTAACTTTAAAGTAAATGATATACATATAGTATCCATTTTGGTGGAGAGACTCTTGAAACAATGTGCATTCAACATTTCACGTTATTTCAATTTCTGGCAAAATAGGATACTAAGATATAAACGAATGCCTTCTTATCTTAAAGATTTGTATGAGTGTGTGTGGTTAATTTACTTTTGCTTAAAAACTTTAGTTATATGGCATTTCACTTTCCAATAAGCAAAAAATAAAATAAGCATGTTTTGTTCTGTTCCCGGCTTTCTCTCCCACGCTCCTTCTAATTCTCCCTTCTCTATTCTCTATTCTCTCTCTCTCTCTCTCTCTTCCAACATCACTCCAACTGAACAGGTGCATACCCCCTGTCACATATCAATTTCTTTGGGAGGATCATAAAAAAATTGCAACAAAACACGGAACAAATGAAAAAGCTCGTATATTTTTCATCGACCGTCCAGGCGATCATATGTCGAATTATGCACTTTCAAAGAGGTCACCACAAGCTTTACTGTTTCCAATGAATTAATCCAAATTCATTGAGAAAGTGCGATTGGTAATTGAAAGAGATGTGAGGGAATTATATGTAATAAGATTTTGTTTGGGAATATCTATTTTATGTTAAGTATTTGGTGCTTTCTGAGCCAGTTGGGCGCTGTTTTCCAGCTCGACCCCCCTAACTTAAGGGGGCTAAGATCATTCTTGACATCATTTACAAGGTTTCTCATTATTTAGATAACCTGACTTCTAAACGTGATTAGTAATTGAGCTAAACTCATAACTAAATGGGTCTATATATATTTAGATAATGGAATGTAAATTGTGAATGCCCATTCTCACTCATCTAATAGCAATACTCTGCAAAAACGGTGCACGGCGTCGACGGTTGTATAATTTGTTCCAGTGACCGCCAACCCTTATTAAATAAAATAACTATGAAAACATACAGAGTGTACCTGAAAAAATACATCAACCCCATGAACAAGAAGTCACGCATGACCGATTTATGACGGTCTGAAGTAGAAATGTCAGAAACCCGATGTCCTAAATAAGCGATAATCGTCATGATCATAATTATTATATACATAAATCAAGGGATACTTTGAAATCCTCGAGTTATTTACCCGTAAACTTGTGTTTTCCTTTTTGCAGGGCACCCTGTATCTGTATATACACTTATCGGCGTTTTTACTGCATTAGACGAGTAAAAGTGCATTGGCTTCAAACTAGGCCGTGGTTATGTCATAACGAATTGCGGCAAAACGCACATCATGTTTATGCATGAGCGTTTGATATAATATAAAATTGCGAGCAACGAATGACAATGAATCGGGTAGAGCTTGCGTTGGCTTGGTAGGAATCGTCATAACTGAATTACAGACGATTGTTTCGTAATGACATGCTCTCGGTGAGACGAGATTGAGCTCGATTGTCAGTCCGTCCTTCCTTTTCATTGCAGGAAGGTCATTGTACTTTCTCGGAGAGTTTCACCTTGTAGTATAGGGAGATGCCAACGCGTCTCCATGGTAACGGGATGAATTATGATTGACAGGGCGGGCGGTTCCTCAAAGATTATACGATATTGATGCGATAGAGGTGGAATGGCGTACATTCCGGTATAGCACATGCGTGCGTAAGTATCAATTTGAATAAAATATTAATATAATGAGGATATAATAAGAGAATAATTGTTTTATTACTGGGAAACTGTAACCAATCTTTCGGATGACGACATCTGGCAATATGGGTGAAAATACTTTCAAAATAGTTTAGATGTGGTTAATATCTTAACCATATTCCAAGTTATTCTTATCCCTCCTTTGCCCCTCCCCGCAACTCTTTATAGTTTCCCATTTTCGGAAATATATTTTCCCCACTTTTTGTTTTACGATGTGAACGTACTATTGTGCACTTTTTAGGATGTCCACCACAAAACCTCATCATCAATTCACTACAAGTCGTAGACGTTAATCTGAAGAGGAAAATAAAAACGACAACAGCCCCCTAAAGTTATACGAGCCTAAGAAGGTCATGCACTTCGCACCAGGACTACTAAAAGGTCTTAAGACACAAAGTTATATGGTCAGAATTGAAACGATTGCCGATGTTGGCATGTTTTTTTTACCACAAAGACCGTTTATCAATTTCAGGGGAAATACATCCTTGCTTCGTACTCTTTATTATTTAAACATATCTCAAGGGGTTTTTCATTCAGCGAAAAAGGCAAAAAGGCAAGGTAGACTTTTTGGCACGTGGACTTACTTCCTTATATCAAGCCTTTGACTGCTGAGAAATAAGGTGACCATTTGACTTCACCTCCTTTTTATTATTTCCTCACGGGATGAAGAAACTCCCCTACTTGGCAAACGCATCAATTGTCACCCATAACAAGTGGTAATGATTTCCTGTCCCCGATTTCTCTCTTGAATTCATTTTTTTCTTGAATATCGTATAATATTCATCGCAGCCCTCACCTTTATTATACTCTACTAGAGCGAGTCATCGAGAAGGAAAAATACAATAGAGTTGACACTTATTTACAACAGAAACCCATTACCCCCAAAGGTTAAAAGTTCATTCCCATTTACGAAGACCAATTCTCATTTGTTTTCTCCGCGATCTCATAGCACATCTATATAATCAATATCATTTGCGTAGTTTTTATTTTTAGGTGTATTATGTGCAAAACATCAGCGTGCATTAGCTCAGCAACATCGAATTAGGAATTTCAGTAAGTGAAGTAATTTGCGTCTATCTTTTTTCATGACACACTCTGTACTCTTCGCATTATTTTTGTATCGTTGGTGTACGAAATGGAATGAATGAATTCACAATGGACTTGACGCTATGGCACAAGAGGAACTCAAACTTAAAGAGGGGTTGAAAAGTTCGTCGATTGCTTTACTGTGACGTGACCAAGGGCAATGGAAATAACAACTTCGAAATCCCTCGTACTTGTTGCTGATGAAACACATTTTTATGTCCTCGTCCACCGATGGTGGTGCAAGAGGCATTATGTTTTCGGGTTGTCCGTTTGTCCGTCCGTCCGTCCATCCCGCTTTCTCGTTAAAGCGATATCACAAGAACCAATTAAGGTATGAACTTCAATATTAGTGATAGTATGTATCAATATAGAAAGACGATCTATTTAGATTTTGGAGCAAGTAGGTCAAATGTCATAGGGGTCAAATTTACGAAATTATTAGCCTCGTTATCGCGATATCTCAAGAACCATTACATGTATGGGCTTCAAACCTCTTGATAGTGTTTATCACTAAAGGAAGGTGATCTGATTAGTTTTGGGGGTAAATAGGTGAAAGGTCAAAGGTCACAAATATCAATAGACATGTAAGTAAAGCCTTTATATTTCCATCTTGATATTCCAAAAATAATTCAAGCCATTATAAATGAATAATAAAATTAGTATCAGCTTGATTTAAAATCTGATTTTATTTATACCATCATTAATTACCCGGCTTAAATCGAACAGTCATTAGAGAAAACGATTTTGCAAGCTCTTACTCTTACTCTTACTTTGAAGCTCGTTCGGAACGGAAAAAAAAAATGATTTCAATACCGTTTTCTTCTATGAAATTATTACGTAGTTAATTTATTTCCTCCCTCATTGTAAAAAAAAACCTCTGAAAACTACATGCCTAAACAAATCCCATGCGAAGTCACATTAGTTCTCAGCAGTTCACGAAGGAAATAGCGCCCTCACCTCATATATGCGTAAAGATTTGATAATAATTATTCTTGAAAATGACAGACGGAGTGAAAAGTATGTGTACTTTCGGCAACCAGTTTGGTTATAATTATTTTGTCTATCAGTGAGGCACATTTGGATGTAATTTATTTCAGTCCTCTTTACAATCGGCTACTGGGTTATCAACTACAAAGAAACACATCCCAAGAGGGAGCTCAAATGTAGTTTGGAAGGAGAACAAGTCTTTTTACATTCTTTGCTTACTGCCGATCGGATAAATTAATACATGCGTGTATTATCAATAGAGAAAATTCGATTAATAATAGCTTTCTCATTTTGAACACTTCCTGTTTTCAAGACTTGTGCTTTCCTGCTAGGTTCATAAACACTGCGTCTCCACACTGACACACAACCATGCAATCGCGCACACACACACACACACAGCGAAACGGTGGTAAAGTACGTCTACTGGGAGATGCGGAAACTGGCGCCGATTCCGACCAGGGAAAAAAGAGGGAGAACTTGTCAAGGCGAAGCAAAAGTGCGCCAGTTCGGGGTTATTTTGCTACCCCAAGGAGCTCGACAGACCTTATTATTCCGGAAACAACGTCTCGCAGTGTTTGGAGCGTTTGCTCTAATCCAATGTAATCATAAATCATTTCTCATTCGGGATCGGATTAAGCTGACCTAAAAATCCTTGGCCCCAAGTCACCGGTGAAATTGATACTTGAAAGGGAGAATGAGGGGGTGGGATTATGTTAAGGAGTAAAGAGAGGGCGAAAGAAATAGTTGGTGCTAGCATGATGAGTGAATGATGGAAAAAGGTGGTAGTAAGTCATAGAACACACTGATCAACCAAAGTATACATAATGGACACCAATCTTATACTATTCGGATGTAATAAGTAAGTATATTATTGCATAGATTTAACAAGCCCTGACGAAGAAACGAGCATCTATTAGACAAAATGGACCAAGGAAATAATAAAAAACGGTCTTACAATGGATCACCGTTTTTCTTTTTGTGCACTTAAATTCGACATTATTTTGAGAAGTACTTTGATTGTTGTCCTCTACTCCAACAATTTGAAGAAAATGTATAACTGCAAACATCTGGTACTAAATGGACTAAGAAATTAAACGCGTATACTTTATAGCTTGGCATGTAAATCAAATCATTACATGAATTTGTAGAAAGCAAGTAACAAAAGAAATAATGAGAAAAGTGAAAAAGAGAGAGAGAGAGAGAGAGAGAAAGAAAGAGAGAGAGAGAGAGAGAGAGAGAGAAGGAGGGTGTGGTTGCAAACTTGCAATATTGATGTGGATTGTATATATGCTACCCCAGGGATACGAACGCCAATGCTATCGGCATAAGATGAAAAGAGAGCACCGGTGATATATCAACCATCGGGCATTTACACATAATTTATAAAACATGCTATTATCCGCTCATTGATACATTCTGCAACAAATTGAACCAGGGAGGCCTACGTAACAACTAACAAAGGGTAACATAAATCAAACTTAAATCAATTATACGAATTAGGACACCGGCACAAAAAATGCTAAATTTGGAGAGATAAATGGTGGTGTTGGACACGGTGTGATTATTGCACGTCGGACTCTAAGGATAACCTAAACCACATCCTCAAACCAGCGAAATATAGTCATTCATACTCACGTACCATTTGAGGCATGTCAAGAAAAGGGAACTAATATTCATAATAATATTGCACTTTACAACTAACCATTAATATTTCACCATGATATGATAATACATCTGAATATATCACTTTGCAAATAGCTAAATTAGCGTGATTATTAATATCTTCACATGAAACTATAGCCTATTATAACAATTACAGCCTGGGATGTATTTGATATTTGGTTTGTTTCTATAGACTTTACATAGAAGTATGGTATTGCGATGAAAAACGTACATTGAAAATTCCTTTATTGGTTCACACATAAAATATTATCAAAAAATACATATATGTACAACTAAAAGACTGAAATTATTTTAAGAATGGTGGGTGATAACATAATGATAATGCTTTTATATAAATACAGCAATTATGTTTATGAAATCTTGATTTAGACATCGCTAAATATTAACACACCTCTTTAAATGTTATGCCAAATTTGATCAAAACAATTTACACAAAAGTAACAAAGTTTGGTATTAATGTCATCAATATTTCCAGTTACAATAGATGACCACAAGAATGACACAAACCAGTAACGTTTTTTTTGTGTGCAAATGGTTCTAATTAATGTACATCTAGATGTAACTTACCTTATTTTATCAGGTTTCATGAACTGCAGACTTGTACAATTCTCCCAACCGCTACAACCAGTTTAAATCCTTTGGATATCAGCAACTCAGTGACTGAAGATAGCTCCTGTCTTTTTACCAGACACCTTCTAAGTAGTTAACATCCACATCCAGAAGAAAGACAAGTTTATTTCAATATCACCATTCTCCTCTTAAAGAGCTGTTTTATCAAAACAAAATCCTAGGTCTCTGTCGAACCCTGAAGCCGTCACAATTAATGTTGAGAATGATTTCGATGATTAAGTTGTAGATCTAATATCTTGATCTATGAATTTATCGTTGACGGTTGAGGTTTGCCTCGGCGTTTCTCAGAGACCCAAAATCCAGAACATCTGAAGCCTTCACTGTCTCAACTCTCTATGAATGAACCAAGATCGGAAGGGGGCATAAAACTTTTCTCTTTACAACTGGCAAGCGACCTGTGACGTATCGCGTCTAGAAAGAAAGTGTCGATCAGGATTTCTTGGCAGCAAAATCCAAATATTTTGTCAATGAACTGAGGAGTGGATGCGGAGACACGTCGGAGTGCGTAGGCTAGCAAGAAGGTGAATGAGAAGCAAGGAATGAAGGGGTCGTGCACTTGCGAAGGATTTGAAAGCCAGCTATGGGTGACTGATGTTTGGTTTGGTCGTACAGTGTGTTCTGGTGCTAGTCCCGAATTGCGACTGAACCCGGTGCAGTTGATACAGTAGACTGAGCCTTTCCTTCCAGCACACCTGAGCTAAAAGCGAGCGAGGGAGAGAGAAAATTGCAAAAAGAACAAAATATGAGGGGAAAACAGAGGGGTGGGTTGGTTTACCGGAAACGAGTGTAGTACGGACTGTTGGAGAGGCAATAGTGCGTGGCGGCCACCTAATGTCACTTCGATTCGTGGAGTACAATATGAGCTTCACGATGGGTCGTATTGAAAGAATAATGGTAGGAACAAAACAAGCTATTCTACTGGTCCATTGCCTCGGTACTCTCTGGCCAATCATAGTCCGAGACAGACGGCTCGCGTAATTCTCTTCTAACTTCTTGAGACTTTGGCTGCAGACTTGAAGCATGCTAAACGAAGCAGAAATTAGCGTCTTGGACACGATTCTAAATTTATTCCAGTTGTTGTATAACAGCCAGAAAGATAAGTTCACTGCATGGCTGATGATGAACCAATAAATCGGACGCATTTCATTTCAACTGCCACATGATATTTCCCTTACTTCTCCCATGTACAATTACTCACACGGAGTCATTCGTGTCATCTTTTTCCCCCTACGCTATGTTTACTAAATATCATAGATTATGTAGGTACACAGTTCAGTTACTGTTTGGGTCACACCTTCTTTTTAACCTCGATTACATGCACTCTCTTGCTGAGGAAAAACAAATCTCTTGTGGAGGGAAATAACACCCCTATTCCCTTACCAGACTCATGTTAATATGCTGCAGGTATAGCTGCAGCAGCGATGTGTATTTTTTTTGAAGGAGCAAGCGAATTCCAAAGCGAGACACAGCCGGAACCAGGGGAGCAAGGGCCCGTGAAATGAAGTTTCGAAAAGTGTACGTGCTTGTGAAATGTTGAAAAGATCCCTCCCCATTTCCATTTCATTTTCTTCCATTTACTTAATCCCTATTTTCTTTCTCCCATTCTTCATTTTCTCTATACTTCTGTCCTTCGTTTCAGATTCACATTTATCACATACACTGTCGTCCGTCAACGTCCCTCATTTATATTTTTTCTATCTTCCTTTACAAAAAATCTTCTCATTCGTCTTCTACTCCATACACTCAAACTCTTTCCATCTTGCTCTGTCTTTTTTTCAAATCTCTCAAATCGCTCTACATCTCCCGCCTCTCTTTTTTCCTCTCATCTCTCTCTCTCTCTCTCTCCCACTCTCTCCAATCTCATTCTCTCATTTTGTTCCACATCTTTCTTTATCTCTCTCCCTTCTCCCTCTCATCTCTCTCTTTCTCTCTCTCTCTCTCTCTCTCTCTCTTTCTCTCTCCCTCATCTCAATGCATCCTCTCTCTCCCCTCTATCTCTCAATTCCCTCTTGTGAATAGCGGGCACAACGGATTGGAGCAGGCAACAGGAAGACAACTAACCCGCTCTTTCCCGGTGTCGAGGTTGACACTTTCATACCTTTGCTAAAAGTCATTGACCTACAACACAACGCTCACACACACACGCACACACAACCACGCACACACACACACAACCACGCACACACACACACACACTCTCTCTCTCTTTCTCTTTTATATCTAAATGTTTTATCTCTCCGTCTTTTTACCTTTCTTTCTGCTTCTCTACTTGTTGTTACTGCGCGGACTTTGTGGATCTTTTCTACCTCCCTCTCCTCCTCGATGACAGAGGAGAGACACATGACTTGTGTATGCTTGTGTCCAGGGTGTGTATGTGTGTGACTGTGTAATCGTTATCTAATTTGATTTATAAAAAAACTCTAGTCTCATAAGCTCGTAAAATGTAGATCTGCATATAGAAATTAATTTCTTCAGAGTGAACAGTAATTTGGAAAGAGTTTTTCAAGATAATGCATGAGAGCTTAACTAAATAATAAAATCGAATTTTCTTCTTTTCCCTCCTCAACAATCATGCCAGGACGGTACAGCTTTGTCAAATAATTTGTTTTCTTCTTTCTAATTTGAATGAATGATGAAATATTTAAAAAGTACATTGTTTAGTATATATTTTTTTATAATAATAAATTGTTTAACTATGCCATTGTCGAGATGTGTGTTTACTCAAACCGGATGATCTCTTGCCAGAACTCGTATAATATATGAATGGAGTGGCAGTAAATTTCAAGAAAGGGTCACTTCATCTCCATAACCACCGGAACATGAAATGTATTTTTTTTAAACCTCCAAAAAGAACCCACCGAAACGAAACTAAACAAAAGAAACAAGCAAACAGAAGCACACTCTTACAATATCCAGTAATTTTGTCCTCAATTTTTGTAATAGTTTTGCAACCTTCTGACTACCCGAGTCTAACCAAGGAGCACTGTGGTATGTTGGTGAAGTCTCTTGACCTTTATTTCAAAGTTCCTAGGTTCGATGCTTGCTCGATGTCTACGTTATTTGACAAGGTATTTGTCCCTCTTGACCCAGAGGGTGTTTCACAAAGACTAAGATCAACTTTAAGTTGGACTTAACTATGGCAGGCCGTTCATGCCACTGTTTGCTCTCACCATTTACTAGCATTGGTCTCTCAAGTGACGTACAAATCATGGTCACAAATCTGCAGATTTTTTTTTTTTTATAATTCACTATTGAAGGAAAAAATATTATCTAAAGCTCATAATGGTGAAAGCAAACAGTGGCATGAACGGCCTGCCATAGTTATAAGTCCAACTTAAAGTCGATCTTAGTATTTGTGAAACACTCCCCAGGTATATTGAATGTGTAGCTGGCAATGAATGGGTAATGCTAATTGCAGGGCTCCCAGGAAGAACAGTTTAAATACTGATGTGGCTTCCCTGGGTGGATAACACAACAATTGTTTAATATTTATATTACAACGTCTTAAAGGGATCCGGTAACTTTGTCTCAGATTTTGAAACAAAATCCTGGATTTAGCTCATGCTGCAATGATAATCATAAACCTTTAGGTCAGTCAGGAACTCCATCACTCTTACAAGCCGATCGCCTGTCTGATTATCAAGATATTTATGATTGGCATTACAAATTTTGAAAACCGTTTGCCAAACGGTTTTCATAACACTACAGCTTATTAGGGAAAACGAGTATGGTAAAACCGGTCACTCAAAGACTTTTACTTTTTTGAGGCACTTCTTGATCATTTTGAAGCGCGATTTTTTAGGGCTTCACTATTACACCAGATCACGGACACTGATAACACGTAGGGCCGTGTATCTCAGATTTAACATTGTTAAACGATCCCTTTAAGAGCTTTAGTCAAAATAAAACTGTAAATTTGTATTGACTAATATCTCAGAAAAGCTCTAATTTCAGACTCACCATTCAAAACAATCTCATTCATTGAATTTCTTTCAATTATTTCTTTCATTTATTTCTTTGTTATCTTTTCCAATAAAATACATACATAATAATAAGTACTATGCAAATTTTATACCCAAACAGTATTACAGTTGAAAAAAAGAAAAATTGATACCGTATAATTTGTTAAAGAAATATTGCAAATGAAACTTGATCTCTATTCTGTTGAAATGATAGGGAATATAAAATGTCAGAGCAGACGGAATCTCTACATTCAAACTGAGGACAATACCTTTAAGGATGGGCTATGGAATGCCTCGTGTAACGGATTCTCCAGAGAAGTGCAAACAGACGATGCGGGGGGGTAGGAAATGGCATGTCCTCAAACAAATTTACACAATGTAAGATGTCTTTGCCGATTACATCCATGTTACATTTTTTCAGACTTTTGGAGTTATGTGTTAATTATTTTGTCCTGTAAATTACTCTCACATGATGAGTGGTGGTGAATTCGCAAATCTTTTTGAAAATCTTGTTTGACCTTCTTTGAACTCTTTTTCATAGATACCCAAAACGCGTTCAAAATAGTCTTTAAAAATGTTTATCATTTTACAGATGAATATATCAAAAGACGCAGCTGTATTGTGTCATCAAGCCTTGTACTAAGGCTAAAATTTATATTTGGTAATCACACAGATTATACCGTGTCATGTTGTTTTCTTGTAAGTTAGAGATTGGTATCGAGCGGGATTGAAATTCAAACTATTGATAAAGTATTTTGTTTGTTTGCTGGATATACATTTCTATTTTTAAATCCACACGCAAAGTGAGAATAGCTCGATAAGAGGGTCTCAGAATTCCGGCTAGTAAATTTTAAGTCCGGATTTAGAGATGGTATCAATGGTTTGCACAGGTTATTAAAATCGTAATATTTTGCAAAAACATATTAATAAATATTTAGCGGATTTTTCGAGGATTTTGTTAATGACGATGAGGGTGGTAATAATAATAACAATGATCATAATAATTTGAGAAGAAATGTATTCTTGTTGCTGTTTCTTAATTACGACGATTTTTTGTGTGTGGATATGATGAATCATCAGCGTGTCAACATTATGTCGCTCGTTTCGCTCCCTCACAGACTTTCGAAACTTGTCCAAGAGACGCCGGACCCAGTCAACATTGTGTCATACGTCTGTGTCTTTGAGAGAAACACTCTAAAAACATAAATAGCCAGATTCCCATCGGAAACGGAGGGCTTTTCAACAAACTTGTTGTTGGTGTTAATAATGATATCTTTCATTTATAAACTATATTAGTTCTTGTTTTTATCTGGATTTCGTGCTGTTACGTGGCAGAATGGTTTCGTTTAAATTCTCAAGAGTCTCGACAAAACATTGTTCAAGTTTACATGACTTTATTAGTCAAAGATGAAACGATGACACACCGCAGCCGCTTTTCATCAAAAAAGGAAATTTCCTTTTCCTTCGGTTCGGAAAATTTCAATTCGCGGAGGGTGGTCAGTGAAGTCCAACTCTAATATCCTTAGCTCAGCCCACGTAGGGTGCTGCTCGTTTTCGAATGCAGTGAATATTCTGGGTGATTTTATGGGCCCCTCTTTTAAAGTTATCAAAGGAACATTTTAGGTAAATGCTTCATAAAATTATCATGCGTTATGTCAATACGTTGATATCGATACAACTGTTCTTGAAAGCGATACAAATAAATCTTGTCTATGTTAAATTTGTTGGTAAATGCTTTATATTATGCGTTATGTCATAAGTTGATATCTAACAGGTTTTTTTTAAAGTGATAACAAAACAAAACATTATTTTATTAGTTTGTATTTCCTTATCCGTGTCATGTTGGATCCTAACTTTGAAAATTATAAGTCTTCTCTCAGGTCTCAATAATGGGATGTTTTCCCTCTTATTCATTTACATTCTATTCTTTGCTAGAGTCACAACCTAATGACTCTTTTGTTTTCGTATTTGTGAGATCTGATTGATTAAGATTGAGGGTTCTATTATGACGCTAGCTAGTTTGGGGTAACATTATCGTGTATGCAAAAGCTGTTCGGTTACCGTGAATAGAACAATAATTAAACCTGACATAGCTTCAACTCACCACCCTTTGAGTTATGTTTAACTTAATAAGGAAAATGCTTTAAATGCGTTGAGTACCATTAATTACCCCTTTTCAGTTGCCCTTACACGTCATCTAGATTAAAATGTTAATGTTCTGGCAATTGTGAATCCCGAGTTCTAGCGGATACCTATAAGTTTATCAAATTTTTGAAATATCAATGGAATTCGGGAGACAAAACAGTCCTATTTTAATTGAAACATGGCATCGACGTAACGATTTAAAAACGACCAATCATTTTTGTTATTCAAGGAAATTGTTCTATCCCTTCCCTTCCCAAATTTCCCAAAGGTGTGATAAGACGTTAAGCAAAAACTTATCGAGTAATAGGCTAGGTTTATCACACTTTGATTTCATTTAAACTATAGTATAAACACTTCCTTTAAGATGTTCTTTCCTCTCCATAAAATATTTGTAATAATCTTTGCCGGGGTAAACACCGCCAATTGGCTTTTAAATCCTTATTACCGGATATACTTATAGCTATTAGTCTAATTATCGGCCAAAAGAAGGCATAAACGAAAGAAAATAGCCAGACAGTAGCAAACCATTATGATAATCGTCGTTAAGTATCCAATCTTCAGACAGAAAAGAAAGCCCATTCTTTGGGCGGCACTCTGAAGAATGCGAGCTTTTAAAACCACGCACCGCCACCCATCTCGCTCTCTTCACAAAAACGCCTCACTAATCAAATCTTCTCAGTGAGATAATTTCTGTAAGTATATAGCCCAAAACATCCTCATTATATTGTACTTAGAAATAAATGTCCCAATTTTGTTTATCTGTGGCATTTCAAAGGGCTATACACAGTGGGCAAATTGATGAAGAAGTATTTAACTATTGCGTAAGTCGAAGGTTTGGGGCAACAATGACACCCACACATTAAAAAAAAGGGAAGTTGTTAGAGGAGGGTGGATGCTCTACAATCACTGATGATCGTACAAGTTGCAGTTGCCATGGTAATTCAGTCAATAATCATGTTTCGATCTTGATTTTGATTTGATTAGAATACATCATTTTGTCAGCTTACGCCTACGGCCATGATGTGACCGATGCAAAGTTTGAAAGCAAGTAACTCTTCACTCAGGACTTATACCACTGAATTGATTAAGGACATTTTCCTTGAATGTTTTTAGCCCCATATCATGGTGGTTTGCTTAAAGCTGGGATAAGAATATGATCCTTGTAATGATTGCATCAGTAATTGTTTGCATAGTAAATGCGATCTATAAATTGACATAATTATTAGTATTGTTTTTGTCAAATAATTAGGTTATTGGATATCCCTATACCTAACCCTAATACCAGCCCTAAAGGTTCGTTATAAGAGAGTAGGCCTAACCATGATTATATAGGACAATCGTATGTAGAACCAAAGTAAGACCAAATGCGTGTAACCGAACATAATTTAACAGGTTCGGTGAGGTGATCCAAAACGAGAGCCTGGCATTGTTATCAGCTCAAAAATAGTATTCTTTTGTTTATTCGAAAAATGTGATAAACACGACATAATGCATGGAGGCAGAGC